>CANYLF015752180.1:0-10146 GCA_948193215.1 Bocquillonia castaneifolia
TTTAGGGGCAATTTCTTCTCAAGTACTGAATTTATGGGTGATGAAGAATTCTTGGAATAAACTCAACATTTCTTTTCCTAACACATTGCGTTGTTCTCGATATCTCATGCCACTTGAATTTTTACAAACAGATCAAACTCTCATGAATTTAGATAGAAAGGCTTTAGCTATTTTTGATCATAAAGAAAATCAATATAAATGCTTGTTGCGCTCTCCTCCAAAGGTGTCAAATGTAGTAATATATGTAGAGAGTCTTGTATCTCCTAATTAATAGTGATTTTTTTTGAAGCAGTCATTATTTCCATCTTGAGGTTATTTCAAATTATTATTTTGACTGATTGTTCAGTGGAGAGCAAGCAAGCCTTGGATTTCCCAGAAGAAGATGATTATCCTTCTCAATCAGGCTACTGATATTATCAATTTATGGCAGCAAAGTGGACGCAATTTTCTTTTTTTATACAGAAACCAAGCAACTTTGAACTATAGCATATTGCAGTTGGTGATTTAATGCTTTACAAAAATTAATTCAATTAGCTGACAATGCCTTTAGCTTTCTGCTGTTTATCTCTTTTGCATTCAGGCTTTCAATGACAAGGTTGTAGTCTGGCAACAAGTTTTCTCAAGTTCCTTTACATGATAGAGTCATTTTAATTTTTCTTGTTTAGCAGGTTAACGAAAGACATGGATAAAAGAAGTATATACAGTAAATTTGAAGATAATATTGAAGCTATATATATATGTGCTCAGAGGTGGGTGTTATCGTTCATGCATGCAGCAGCGAGACATGCATGTATATATATTCATATGATTTCTTTCATTAATTAAAATATTCAGATTTCTTCGTAATTCAATTATTAATTTATGGAAAAAAAGTGTATTGGCAATTAGGTGAAAAATGGTTTATCATTTGTGTTCCTAAGTGTCTGATTGTTGAATGCTTGAGCTTGGTTGGTTTATACTTTTGAAGTAACCATGTTAGTTCACACTCCAACTGGGGTCTATTTGGTTTACTCATTCAACATGGATAGCAAGTAGCTAGTAGTTAATTTGCATTAGTCCTTGATAAATCTTTTTATACTGATGATCTTAATTAGTTCGTAATTAAGTTGTCTAATATGAACATTGTTTATATTTAAATTTAACATTTATTAAATTTACACATATGGAAAAATTACATATTAAAATTATAAAATATTGTTAATTAATAAATAAATTATCTAAAAATACCCTTGAGTAATCTAATTCTATATTTATAATTTATAACATGCGTAAAAGTGGGAGGGGTAAGCATACAAATTGATTCTCTTGCCCATTACTAATTAACTTATTTAAAAGTTTTAATTAGGGTTGGTTATGTCTTCATGAAAGCCTCCCCACTAGAGCATTCCTACACTCAAGACACATTCTTTCCATTGACAATGCTACTTGTCACTTTTGTAATGTTTTAGAGACCCAATCCCATATACTTCTCCATTGGTCCTTTGCTAGAAATATTTGGACATCAGCATTAAAATGGGCAGGTATATCTTTGGTCCTTCCTTATCATGTGAATGACTTCTATAGACAGTGGATTAGCTTGATCAAAGGAAAACATCAAAGTCATTTTTGGAAGACTCTTTGACTTCTTTTGGTTTGGGAGATTTGGAAGTTCATAAACAAAGTGATATTTAGAGATAATGTCTCGCAAGATGATTTTTTTACAAGGCTATTTACTTATTTGTGTACTTGGTTAAGTTTAAATTTCCTTTCTCAAACTCTGCAAGTGACATTATTAGGTGCCCAGACACCTTTTTGTACTTTTCTTAGATCATTCCTTATGATCTTCTAATAAATTATCACTTATCAAAAAAAAGTTTTAATTAGGGTTAAAATAGTCATTTACTAATTTATCACATTAATTATGAAAAATAATGATATTCTAAATCCATATATACAAGTGAGATGGGTGATTAATAGGTAAATTGACCCCTTACTCATCACTAGTTAACTTATTAAAAAGTTATTAGGGTTAGAATAGTCATTTACTAATTTATTACATTAATTATTAAAAAAATAAGGGTGAAATACTCCCACCCCCCTATGTTTTTGCATATTCTACTAGTATTCTCCTGCATTTTTAAAATTATACTATTACCCCCCCTATATTTTGAAATTATCATACCAAAAAGTCCTTTTATACACTTTTAGCTATAAATCATTGAATTAAAGGGTTAATTTGACAAAATTAAAATATATTATGGCCTATAAAATTTAAATATTTCCAAACTCATTCAAAAATTTTCATTTAAATGTCAAAATAAAATATATTTGATAATCTTTTAATTAATTTGATTATTTAAATATAAGTCAACTTTTTTATTTAAATATAAAAAATGAAAAATTTTAGATGAATTTTAAAATATTTCAAGTTTAAAGACTACAATATACTTTTATTTTATCAAATTAACCCTTTAATTTGTAAATTAATGGCTAAAAGTGTATAAAAAGAGTTTTTAGTATAATAATTTCAAAACATAAGGGGGTAATGGTATAATATTGAAAATGTAGGGAGGGTACTAATAGAATATGTAAAAACATGGGGGGTGGGGGTGGTGGGAGTATTTCACCCAAAAAATAATGAAATTCTAAATCAATTAGGATTGTGGCATTTACTGTAGCATATATATTGGAATGATGTTTGTGTTCCTTTCGATAGAGGAGGTTTAGGCATTTGCCCTCTAGCAATAAGATATGCGAGTCTTCTCATGAAGTGGATATGGAAAATTAGAATTTTAGATGGGAACTCAGTTTGGTGGAAAATTAGCTCTAATGGGGTGCCTTTTAAGTCATGGGAAATTCTGAAAAAAAACTACAAGCAAATCTATGTCTCCTACTTGGAAAGGTATAAAAAAAAAAATGTGTTTATCATTGGTATAATTTTTTTGATAATGTGGGAGATGGATCTACTTTTAATATATGGCATGACTCTTGGATGGGTAGTACTACTTTACCTAACATCTACCCGAGATTGTACCAACTGTCTACCTATAAGAATATAAGCATCAAAGAAGGGCTGCCCCATATCATGCAGGATGATGGTCGTCCTTCGTGGACACGGTCACTCCGAATTTCAGATTTGGAAAGCTTACAGATGCTACGTTCCTTAATGGTTGTTGTCCACCTTAATAACTCAATTAAAGATAAAATAATTTGGAAGCTTGAAAGCTTTGGAGTTTACTCTACTAGATCCTGGACTGCTCAACTTCACTCTTCTGACTCTCACAAAAATTTGGATGTAATTAAATGTGCATGGAAAGCTCACGTCATACCAAAGGTGAGATTTTTTTTCATCGTTGTGCTTTAGAAATTCCTTGTCATTAAAAGATTTTCTCTCCAAATGCCATGTTATGGAGCAGCAGCAAACTCAATGTGCATTTTGCGACCAGATAGAAACTCAAAGCCATACTGCCTCATTGCTCTATGCCCAAGAAATTATGGATGGATGCTTTATATTGGGCAGTTTTTTTTTTGCTATGCCTCTTACCTGCGATGATTTTTATAAACAATGGAATGGATTGGTTAGAGGGAGGACCAAAAAGGCCCTTTGGAAATCTCTATGGCTTCTACTAGCATGGGAGATATGGAAATATTAGAATAGAGTTATTTTTCAGCACTCTGATATATAGCCAAAAATATTTTTTAATACAAATTTATATATATATGAAAGTTATAGACTAGACAGTTTCAATTGTGATTTCTAATTGCTGCTAATTGCTGATATGGCAGCATTTTAGCAATCACAATTCTCTCATTAATAATTAATTCATGATTTGATTTCCCTACACTAGGCAATGGGTCTCACTTCTAAAGTAAATTATCTCAATTATCAGAAGCCCAAATCATGTATTTTGAAACTCTTAAATTTCCAAACTTCACCTTCTAGCCTAATTAAACTCATTAAAGTGTTGGCTGTTCATAGTACTAACCCTTGGATATCTTTTCTTCTTCCTCCTAATCTCTTCTCCTTTCATTATTCTTCTATGTTTTCTTTTCCACTAGCTTTTCTTATCCTTTCTTAAAGAAAAGAAAATGAAAGAAAGATAGCAGTTTTAGTTTTAATTTTGAAAGGAATTTGAAGCTCTGATTTACCTAACACAACACTCCTTTACCTCACCACCACCATCACTACCACCAACCACCACCCATTTTATTTGATCCTTCATCAAATCTTTTCCATGGGTTTTCTCAATCTTCACCAAATTCGAATCTCAACTCTTCCCTCTTAAATCTTGACGTTGTTGTGGCACACGGGTTACAATCTGACACTAATTTCGCTGACCTTCAAGGTTCATCATCACCGCCGGCGGCATAGCAACGTCATCAAGCTAGTCACCTATCTTGGGTGCTCAAGGCTTTAGTCATCAAGGTAACCCACTTCCTTATATGCAATTGCGATCTGTACAAGATAATGGACACCGAATACCTCCTTCTCCTTCTGATCAAACTCATGTAAGGCCAAGAAATCCTAAGAAGCTAACTAGAGCTTCAAGAAGAGCACCCAATAGGTGAGTTATATATGTTCATTATTAAATTTATTTATAATTACTCTTATTTTGTTCTATCTTTTGTTTTCATGGCTTATTCTCTATTTCGATCTGTATATAAAGTTTTAATTTTTAATAAAAATTATTATGGATAATTAGACTTTATGATATGTGTATTAGTTTTTTTTTTTAAATGTGGGATGTAAGAAAGGTTTGAGTTTTTATGTTTTTTGTAGGCATCAAGAGCAAGGTTATTCAAGCAATACAAAGAAGTCCAGCGAGAAAAATGAAGCATCTAATGCTATGGATTGCGAGGTCTTCTCTTTTATTTAGTTATCTATTCCCTAATATTGTTTTCAATCTTGAAAATGGTAGTTATATATTGTGCTTGTGTTGTGTTTAAATTTATGTAAAATATGAAAAAACAATGACAACTTGCCTTTTTAGGTATTATTTTAGATTTATTTATGCCCTTTTAATGGTCTCTGTTATTTGATTTGATTATCCACACACAAAACAAAAATCTGTAATGGTTGTGCAGGTGGGAGTTGGAACATCCAAGAAAATTCGAAGCCCTTCTGGCACCTGATCTCATTACTTTGTTTGTGCCTTTATTTTTTCTATGTATGGTGAATCATAAATTCATAATTGAGATACTATAAGTATTCGATCAAGTTGGAAACACACATTTTCACCACCTGTTGTTGATGCCCCGAAAGCTGCGTCTTACCCTCCGCCTTATTTCTCTTGGTTGCTGTCACTGAATTCTCCTGAATGGAAGCAAGGTCTAATGGGAAGCCTCTGAGCTATAGCCTTTGGTGCTGTGCAACCTGTCTATGCCTTTGTTCATTCAGGTACTTTTTATCACAATCATCAAAATATAAAAGTACCCTTTTGAAAGAATTATCATCAGTTCTTATTTTCTTTACTATTGTTGAACAGTTGTAGAACCTGAACAAATTATTAGGTGAACCAAGTGAAGCGAATAGAATCTGCAAAGGTGTGAAAGAGAGTACTAGTACTACTGCCATTACTGTAAATAATAAAAACGCCACTACTGATGATGCTGACGAAAAACAGCAACTCGAGAATAAAGTATACAAACGAAGCAGAGATATTGTGCAGATGGTTTTGTTGGTTTTGTTTGGAACTGTGGAAACCAGCGGCACTTCCACCAGCTTTACTTACTTTGAAGGTCATATACATCCTACTGATCCTTCATGGCATCTGTCTAGAGTCTGGAATAGGTGATAGACCCACAGAAGTTGATGCTGAGACATTTAAATTGCTGCCATTTACATTTTAATGGCCCAGCAAAACCATGGCTTTTGAGATTAGGCTCCCGGAAGGTATTTAAACTTATGTAATTTAAATTTAGAAAATAACGAAATCTTAGTCAGTTTACCACATGTATCAAATATGAAATTGCTTGCTTGCTTGCTGATCACTTCTCTATTTCTTACTTCCCATTAGTAATCGTTGCATGCTTTCTTATTTTTATGTTTCCTTAGGAAATAATGTTAAACAACCATGGACTGAAGAGTATATTTTTGTTTTTAATTGAATTGTACTATGAAGAGTAGTTTTTGGAGACAGATTTGGTTCTTAGCGATAGTTAAGATAAGGTTATGAAAAGTGCCCCCCAAAATCAGCGGATGTTAGTGAAGATGTTGGAATTAGTAGTCCTAAGATGAAAAGGTATTTATTAGATAAACTCATTCTAAAACCTGAGTTCAAATTTCTGAATTTCACTTTAGTTTCTAACTATTCACAGGCTCAAATTAGAATATGTTGGAGCATCCTGCAAACGCTGCAACCGTAAAAGGTCAAAATGCTTGAAGCTGTAAGTTCATTCATTCACCCGAGTTTATGCATTTGAGATCCCTTATAATTTAAATTTACTCTGTTAATCATATTAAAAGATTTATAGAGGTGGCACATCACGTGCCTGTAACTAGAAATCCATGCTAATGTGACCTGAAGAATATAATTTGATCTCCTTGGTTAGATTGATACTGAATTGGTAGGCATTAAGTGCTTGGATCAGGGATATGCTTTTTGGTTCTTAAATTATGTGCCTTATGTTGACATTCCTTACATATAGTAACACTAAATGTCATGTCATTTTCTTCAGTTGTTGTGAGTGTTTTGCTGTTGGACTCTATTGTATTGAGAAAGAGAAGACGGGTCTCTATTTTAGTTTTATTTCTTTAATTTGATTAATATTTCTCTTGCAGGTTTCTCCATGAAGAACATGATTATGGGTGACATTCAAGCCAAAATCTTGATGGTTGGGCTGTGTATATTGGCAGTGGCAATTGTAGCAATGCATAAGTCAAAGAAAATGGGGTTAGAGATAGAGATGGACAAAGAAAATCTAAATGACGTATTAATACAGTGTCCAAGTCAATAAAACTGACATCAATGAAGAAGAGAAGTTTGATAATTAATATTGTCACTAAGTTCAATCAATCTACTTGCAGTAAACTGTATTCCCTCACAGTTGCTATATGATGTGTTTGATTTTGACATGAACTCCTTTTTAGTTGTATATAGTAAAAATGGAAGGGCATAAGGCAGACACTAAAGCTATGTTTGGAGAGAGAATGAAAAAAAAAAATTTAAAATTTTGTAAAACATATATATATCAACTACTTATATAACATATAAACAAGTTAAAATATATACCCGCATGATGCGTGGGCATATAGCTAGTATTTACTATATATGTAGTTTTTCTTCTTAATTTGAAATGTAATTTTGATGGCTCAGCTAATGATATAATAAAGTGTCCTTGAAACTTCTTACAATTTCCTTTAACTATTCCTCTGGTCTTTAATAAAGTTTCATCACCACTTACTGAAAAAAAAAACTAAAATTGAAAATATTTATTAATTATCAAATCATAATATAGAATTCCTAATTAATCGGTTAATAATTTCCTTACCCAATGGCTTCCCATACAGTACCTTCCCATTTCCGTACCATTATTATAACAGTAAAGGACAATATTTTCCTCTTGCCTAGGCAGCAGAAATGTCCTGCAACTAATATACGTGGCAGCTGTAGAAGCCATAACGTACAAAAACTCTTCTAATTAAAAGTAGAAAATTGTAAGTTTAAGCTATATGTTATATTATAGTCCTAAATGTTTTTTTTAAATGTTATATTATAGTCCTAAATGTTTTTTTTATGTCATTTTAGATAGGTTTTGTCTAAAAATAAATGATTGAATCCATTTTTTTAAAAATTGGGATAAAATAGCTTTCTTGAACTTTTTGTTATACTCTAATATTATGTAATTTTTAATGATTTTAATACTTATAATTATATATTTTTTAAACAATACCTGTATGACAATCATGCTAATATATGCTTTAAATAAAATTTAAGATTTTGATAAAATAATTTTATCTAAGTTCAATTCATATAAATGTCATCTTCACTTTTAATCTGAGAAAAAAATGATTGCAATTGTATTAAATGCATCTCTCATTTTTAAACCATAGATAAAACCTACATTCAACCAAAAATAATATCAAAATTTTATGGAAGACATTTTTTTTTCTATAGATGTTATATATAATTGTATTTTAGTTATATAATATTATAATAAAAATAATATTACATTCTTTTCAAAAATAATAATATTACATAATAATTTTATCAATTTCAATATATATCTAATTAATCATGTATATTCTTGTTATGTCATAGATGGAAATTCCACATTAGTTTTGATACTTTTCTTTATTAAATACCATAAGTCTTATTTAAGATTTAAGAGTAAAAAAGAAATGAGACTATCTAATTTTTTCTTAACTATAAAATTATAGTTCTTTTTTATAATAATTAGAAACATTTATGTAATAAAAAATTTGTTTAACTTGTATCGATTTGATTGTGTGTGTATATAATCATTACAAAGTATCAAGTTTAAAAATAATTTTAAACTAATCTAACTAAAATTTGAAGAAAGTTATTTTATCCCAATTAAAAAAACATTTTACATTTTTTTAATCCTTTATTTTTTTTGACAGAACTTATGTTAGTAAATACATATGGATTAAACTTATAGTTTTCTACTTTTAATTAGAAGCATCATTGGTACGTTGGGGCTTCTACAGCTGTCACGTAGTATAGATGCAGGAGATTCCTGCTGCCCAAGGAGCAGGAAAATATTCAATGAAATGGAAATTTTTTAATGCCAATTTTTTTGATATTTTAATTATTATTATGGCCAAAATATACATTGTCATAGATGGTTGCAACCACTTATGCTATTTTACTTGTGTAGCCAAATGATTTCAGACATTTGTTTGTATGTGAGTACGAATGTAGGAGAGGCAAGTTCTCGAAATTGGTAGAGATCGTTTTCATTAGTTGGTTAGAGTTCCTGAAAGGAGATTTAACCATTTTCTTTAGTTTTTTTAAAGTCCAATAAGCATATCTTGAGCTAGTACGAAAATGGATCCCAATAACTAGAGATAAGAGATTCATATGAGAAAACATATATAAATAAACGGGACTCTGCTGGAGCCTGCAACGATGAACAGCCATATGATCTCCATCAAAATCTAAATTGAACCCTTTCCATATTTGTTTTCCAAAAAAATTGGAGATAGTTAAGTACATAAAAATAGCAAAAATAAACTCTCCAAAGACCCCCCTTGAGAATATTAATGAAACACATCTCATTCCGGTCTATTGACAAGCTACTGCACAATGAAGATTAACTACATTATAGTTTGTGCTAAAAAATCTTCCTTTATTTCTTCCAATTATGTTCTCGTATCAAAGCCCTAGAAAAACATAAAACGGCTTATGGAGATTAGTGGTTAATTAAACACTTATCTCATAAAATCATTTAGAAAATGCTCAATGGGTCGCGTTCTCAAAATGGAACCAATAAACAAACTCAAAAGATTAAATTTAAATGCATATTAACCTTGACAGCAATAATTTTTAGAGCGATAATAGTGATCATGGCAAGATGGTACTTTATATGATCACTTTATTTGAAAATAAAATAACTGTACTTTATTCTGAAAATATAAAAAATTACGAATGTCTAAATCTCTTTATATTTTAAAATCTCGGCATGTATAATATTTTGCACACCATTATCAAAATCATTTCTCAAAAAACTCATTATAACTATTAACTAAGAAAATCATTTGCAAATATATATTACAACTAAATGTTTAGACTCTATATTTAGACAAAATCTATTTATATATTTTGAACTATAATAAAAATCTCAAATATATCCTGAATTAAAAATTGTTTAGATTTACACCTTAATTTTACAAATTGTTCCAAATCTATCAATCCTTCAAATGTGTCAACCAATACGACGTCGTTTTAAACTAAAACTACATCGTTTTGAAAAAAAAAATCATAATAAAACATTTTTATTTGAAACTTCCTTCAAATATGTTAATCAATACAATGTCGTTTAAACTAAAACTACGTCGTTTTGAAAAAATAATGATAAATCATTTTTATTTGAAATGTAGATAAATTTGAAACAACTTGTAAAATAAGGGTCTAAATCGGAATAATTTTTAATTTTAGATATATTTAGAATTTTCATTATAGTTTAGGATATATAAAAAGGTTT
>CANYLF015753228.1:0-10054 GCA_948193215.1 Bocquillonia castaneifolia
GATAGTGATTTTCACACTCCCTATATTGATAAATGCACTCCCATTTAATATTAGTTGACTAACAAGCCCTTAAAATTTTCTTTAATTTAATTAGGCTAATTAGATTTTACAAGAAAGGTAAGAAGTAAAAAGTAAAGACATAATTAGATAAAGATTATATGTATATATTTCCTTCTAAGTTTACCTTTTTTAGATTTTAAAATTTAAAATTATTTCAATTCTATATTTGGCTTGTATATTTATAATTTCTACAAAAACATTTACAAGTTTTCTTTTTCCCCCTAATTTCCATTTCTAGCCTCCAACGTTTTATATTATTTTAAAACATATTTTATAATATAATTTTTTGACATGATTTTAATTCAATTTAATGTAACTTTTCTAAAGTCAAAAATATTTTCCCCTCAAAAAAAAGTTAAAAACTATTTTATTCATGATAGAAGCTTTATAGAATTTTTATTATACATTCATATATTTTCATAGAACTTTATCATATTCATTTCCATTTTTGCCTTTTATAAACATAAAAAAATATATATTTTTACTCTTCAAATCAATTTTTTGAGATTTAAAATTTTCTAGCTCCACTTATTCCTTACAATTGATCTATAAAATATTATTCTTAATCTCAATTTATTGAATTAATTAAAAATATTTTATTCATGAAAAATCTTCTTTAAAGAAAAATTGTTTTGCAAAAACAATTAATCTAAATATTTGAAAGCCATTTTTTTCTTATTTAAATATTTATACATGATCAATTCAAATATATATGTATTCAAATAAATTTTTCTTTCGATAGTTTAGTTATGGTTTTTTTAATGGTTTAAATCTTTGATAATCAAGATAACAATTTTTTTAGAGGTAATCAAGATAAAAATTTAAGTATATATTAAATTGAGAAATAACAAAAAGATGTTGATTAGGAAAACGAGAGAAAAAAAAAGATCCTGTAAACATTTTTGTAGAAATCATAATTATACAAAAATTTAAGTAATATAAAAATTTAATATTTAAAAAAGTAAACATGGAAATCAATAAATTCATATAATCTTTAACCCAATTATCTTCACTCATTAACTTATTTTGTGAAGTCTAATTGAATAGAAAAAAATTTTAAGAATACATTGATCAATTAACATTAAAGGGAAGCGCATTTATCAAAGTAAGAAGTGTGAAAATCCCTACCCTCATATTTTTATCTATATGTTCTGTTTAAATATCCAAACCTTAACCTGCCGTGTAACTTGTACTAGTAACTATTTTACTTTGTCCAGGACTATGATCATGTTTTTTAGGCTTGCCTTTATGGGCCAAATTAGAAAATAATGCTAAATAAAACGATGAGATTAAATCTTTAGAATATCATAATTTCATTTTTTTTCCGAATTGAGAAAAAAGCTTTCCACGTGTTGGTCATAATTCCAATCAAATTGTAAAATTAAAATTTAAAATCACTACGTATCCTCTCCTAAAAATCATATCAGACATTTCATGTCAGTGACATGGAATTACAAGCTAATTACATTATGTAAAAATGATTTAAAATTTAAGAAAAAGTGTTGGATTACATATTAAAGAGGAAGTGAGATATTAATATTATAGACGTACAGTTTCTCAAATATAACTGTCCATGTATTTTCAAACATGTTATGTGGCATAATATTTTTGCTTGTAACTCTCACACTTAAATCTCCAATGAAGATTAATCTATGTACATTACTGGTTATCGAACATTAATGGCTGAGCCTGAATCTTATCACAGCATAGATCAAAATCATACCATTTTCAAGCATGTTAGCATTTTATTTATGGATTAACATGAAATCTGGGAAGATTAAATCCGATCGACTAAAGTGTGGTGATGAAATTAAGATAACCACTAGACTCCCATGTCAATGGCTCAACTCATAATTAATTTCATGGCTAAATTTTAAAAATTATGCATTTTGTATCATTATTAAACAAGTTATAAATATATAATACATGTCGAATTTCAATGTTATAGTAAAAGTACTTGAAATCACTGAATGAAGATTCAATTGATTCCATACAATAATTTCTAAGTGTTTTTAATTATACAATCAAGAGTTCAAGCCTGGAAAATTCACTTTTTATTTCTTTTTTGTCCCAAAATAATATTTTTGATTTTTGATTATTGATTTTGGTTAGTCTTTCGCTGTACTAGTTCAAACTTCAAAGTCAAGCCTTAAACATCAAACGAATAGAGCGAATGTCTACTGCATTCTCAATGTTGAAACTAAAAATCTTATTTAAAAGATTCAAGCTGCCTACTGTATGAACCAACAGTACTGGTTAATAAATTATACTTATGTAACAATTGTACGATACGCAAAAATACATATGCGTACAACATTTTTTTTTTGGAAATATGTATAAGTACAGAGTCGATTAACTCACTAAAGCAAACAAAAGTAGTACAAATCTTGTTGGTGGTGAGAGGGAAAGAAAGAGTTAAAAAAATTTATAAAATCAGTACATATTTAGGGCGGTTTGGTATGCTTAAAAATGAGAGGAAAATCGGAATGTGAATGGATGATTCCCATTCTTGATATTTGATCGAGTTAAATTGATGGGAGAATGGAAATGGGATAACCCCTCAATGGGTATCACTCATTCCCCCCACTCCTAGGGAATGGATTTTCATTCCCATGGTAATCAAGTTAAATCATTACTAATTGCTTAAATTAATGAAAACTTACATGTAATATTTATATTTCACAAATGAAACATATAAAATGATAAAAATAATAAAAATTAAAATATTTTAATATTATAAATAATTAAAAATATTATTATAAAATTCTCATTTCCTTTCCTACTTTTTAGTTAACCAAACAACTTATTAAAGTTTTCATTCATTTCCCATTCCTCTCTATTCCGATTCCAATTTTCGAGTTTAAACCAAACAACCCCTTAGTGTTTATCTTCATTTCTCTCTTTAATTCCACATTTTGTATACAAATCAAAGTAAGAATTGATATTTCAATTGCATGATGGGTGCAAAAGAGGGATATGATATGAACTCAATACATATATAGTTACAGCCTATATAAGTAAAACATGAATGATTCAAGTCATTAATTAATTCATTCCATTGTTATAATTAAAAAGGTCTAACAATAGCAGTTTTAGTGAAGTTAATTTTCTTTTGCCTTCCGAATTTAGTTGTGGTTTTGAACAGCCTGTCTCTACCAGTGACCACTAGCAGAATCAGTTTGCTCTCCATGAAATCAGCTAAAACTTTACATGCAAATTGGTGAGGCTTAATTAGTTTTATAACAAATCTGTTTTACTTTTATATAATCAAATATTAATAAATCTTTTTATTAACCAAAGAATGATTTGACCAGATATATTCCAATCTTAGTATTTGAAATCCCACCCTCAACTGGTCATCATTGTCTACACAGAGCTATATTAATTTACATAGTTAAGTTACAACTAATGTCAGAACACAAAGAAATTAGATAGTAAAAATTAACAAGTTGTTCCTATCAGTCTTTGGGGGTGTTTATTTTAGCTGTTAGGGAGCTTTTCAGTTTCCAACAGTTAACCAATGTGTTTGGTTAAGGCCCTGTTTAGTTAAGCTGGTAGCTGGTGGCTGTTAACTGATAGCTGTTAGAGGGTAGCTGATAGCTAGTAGCTGATTAATGTTAGGTGTTTGGTTAAACTATTTCAACTGTTGTTGTTTGTGCATTAAATGACAAATATAAACTATTAATCATCCTAATAATAAAACAAAGTTATAAATAAAGGTCTATAAAAATATTTAAAATAAAATAAAATAAAATAATAAAATATTTGAGTTAACATATTTTAATATAAATATTAAAATAAAAAGAAATTCAATATATATATTAAAAATTAAATAGTAATTAAAAATATAAATATATATTTAAAAATGAATGTAAAAAATAATATATATATATATATATATATATATATATATATATATATATATATAGTGAATGCTAAAATAAATTTATTTATAATTTATACTTTTAAATGATAGAGTATGATAAATATTTTATATAAAAAATTTCAAATGAGTAAAGAATATGAAGAGTTTTATTTTAAAAAAATATATAAAGAAAGGGTAAATAAGTTAAAAGGTAAAAATTGAAGTGAACAGCTCCTCAAAAGCTTTAATTTGGAGCTTGTGTGAATTGGTACCAAAAAGGCAACTAACAGCTACCAGTAGCTGTTCAAAAAACTTAACCAAACACATTGATTAGCTGTTGGAGATCACTGTTGGGAACTGAAAAGATCTCCAACAGCTAAAACAAACACCCCCTAAGTTTTTTGAGGGGTGTTTGTTTTAGTTGTTGGAGAGCTTTTCAGTTCCCAAGAGCTAATCAATGTGTTTGGTTAAGTTTTTTGAACAGCTGCTGGTAGCTGTTAAGTGCCTTTTTGGTACCAATTCACACAAGTTCCAAATTGAAGCTTTTGAGGAGCTGTTCACTTCAATCTTTACCTTTTAACTTATTTACCCTTTGTTGACCCTAAGGGTCCATTAGTGATTTTGATGATGCAAAACATTGTCTTAGTGCTAATATGTTTGCTAAGTGCTTTATAGGTGATGGATGCATATCAAATGCATAAGAACAGTTGATGAAGATGATCAAGAGATATTGATGAAGTTTTGGAGTGCATTATAAGTGATAATGAGTAGTGCATGGTGGTGATGAAGACGTGATGGATAGGTTTGGTGAAATGTGAGTGATAATGATGAAATTTTTAATGGTATTCAAAGTGTTATTGTGTATGACGATGAAGAATGGTAATGTGACGTCCAAACGAATAAAGGGGTTAGAAGATCACTTGTCATAAGACGTGGTCACGCCCTAATGATCAGAAGGTCACTTGTCATAAGACTTGGTCACACCTTAACAATGGTAATGAGCTTTGATGAGTGTTTTATTTTAGGTGGATATGTTCAAGTGTAAACCTTATTAAAACACTTGGGATAATGGTGTTTAGGTTAGGTGGATATGTTCAAGTCTAAACCTGAATAAAACACCTGGGTTAATTGGTGAGAGTTTGTGAGTTAAAAGTTAAAGACATAGAGTAAGAAGATGAAATATGTCATAGGCTAATTAAATCTACAATTTATACATATTGGACATGGTATATTGGAAGTTTAGGACTTAAGGAAAACTAAATGTGCAGAGTCAATTTCGGATGGGCTGAATTAAACAAATTAACTGCACCAATTGGGCAATAAATATACAAAAAATTACATATGGATTGAAAGCCCAATATGTCTAGTATTCAGAAAAAATTTTATCTGAATTTTTTGAGTTAAAAAATTAAAGTTATGAATTTTTGAGTGATTTATGGTCATGCTGTCAGACAAGGGACTAAACACATGGGTTGTCTTCAAACTTATGCCAAAAATTGTATAAAAACCATTTGAACGTGAAATTTGGTGGGATTGAAGCTCTGGAAGTCTACTTTTCAATGCAAAAAACGGTGGAGCATTTTGAATTTTCTGCAAGGAGATATTCTTGTTTGAATACAGACTACTCCAGTTGCAAGTCACATGCTTTGGGCGTCTATTGTTTGAATTATTGCAAACAATATACAGATCTCCAAAAAATGTGCCATATATTGTTGAAAAGGTATGGATATCTGGTTTCTAACAAAAAAAGGAATCATAATTTTTCAAAAATCAGAGCTGGAGATATTGAATTTTGAAGGAGATATGCTACATTTGTCAAGCAAGCTGGTAGCCTTGAAGAATAGAGCCTCACCAATCAAGTTTGAATTTCTTGGTTGATTGAGAATGGCCATTTTTGATTTCTTGCCTATAAAAGGAGGTATTTGAGGCATAAAAACGTACACAAGAGCTTGAAGAAAGAATAGCAATTTAGAGTCAAAACATTCACAAGTTAATTGAGAGTTTATGTTATAATTGTGAGCAAAAACCTTCATTCTTCTTCTTATAATTTTCACTTTTTTTGTATGTTGTGTGAGAGATATTAAAACATAAGGAAATGTTTAAGTGTGTACCTTGAAAACACTTGGGTTTCGAATTTTGAGT
The DNA here is from genome assembly GCA_948193215.1 of Bocquillonia castaneifolia. Taxonomy (NCBI): domain Eukaryota; kingdom Viridiplantae; phylum Streptophyta; class Magnoliopsida; order Malpighiales; family Euphorbiaceae; genus Bocquillonia; species Bocquillonia castaneifolia. The sequence goes on from CANYLF015753228.1 coordinate 6,068, forward strand.
GTAAGCCATAAAACACTTGAGTTAGGTTTTGAGTGAGCCTTGGGAAAACTCTTGTAAAGGTTTGGTGTGAGCCTTGGTAAACACTAGGTTTTGAGTGAGCCTTAAAAAAACTCATTGTGAAGGTTTGAGTGTGAGCCAATGAAAACACTTGGGTTTTGATCTTAAACCCGGTAAAAGGGTCATTCATATTGGAAAATCTCAAGTGAAGCTTGGGGAGTGGACGTAGGCAAGGAGTTGGCCGAACCACTATAAATCTTGTGTTTGATTCTTTCTTCTCTACTCTCTTTATATTTTACATATAATTTGTGTCTGATTAGATTTTGGTTGTTTTAGTTGCTTGCTTTACTTGTTTGCACCATTATCTTTGATTTGATAATCAATTTATTTGATTGTTCTTATGTTTAAGTAATTGAATTACTTCCGCTATTTGTTTAAAAGTTTTAATTAAGCATTTAAGTTTGTTTTTACTAAACAACCAATTCACCACCCTCTTGGTTGCCATAGGGATTTCACTACTCTTTAATGGGAATTGAATCAAACAAAACTTAAGAAGATAGAATTCATTTGCAAATGAATTTTTTATTTGACCTGAAAATTAAAAGGATGAAATTCGAAGATATTTTTGTGATAATAAAAATATCATCCTTTGTAATTTAGTGTTTATTTGTAAATTCCATCAAATTTAAAAAGATTTGGTCTAATCACAATCAACCCTATCCTATGAAATGTAAAAATTGGAATGACAAATGAATTTTAATTTAAATTAAATATAAAAAAAAATTTAGAATTACAAGTGACGTCGATAGATTTTGCGAAATTCACGAAACACACTTTAAGTAATAATAATTACTCGCACCAAGGTGTTTAGAATAGACATGGATTGATTAACGGTGCACTATTTTGGATTAAGACAACATGGAATTATCCAAATTCAGATCAATTTTGGATGTAAGCTGTTAAAATAGATCTTTCTTGATCAAACATTAATTTTATCTCTAGATTTATAGCCTGGATTGGCGAATCAATCAATAAGATAATGCGTCTACTGTCGTTGCAAATGGTCGGCCAGGCCATTAGCATCTCTGAAAGAAATAGACTTGAATAAACTGCATATTGACACCGAAAAAGGATCTTAATTATATACGGTGGTGCTAATTGATTGGTATGATAGCTAAGAGGATAAACACACCATCATATATAAGCACCTCTGTAAACTCATAATTTGGGTTAAAGAAAATGCCAAATTTGATGTGTACAAATGTCCTAGTTCCGATTTGAGCTAATGAGTTACTAAGCTGCCATATTTTGAGGGAGTTATAAATTTATGATGATCGATGACAACCATGATAACATGCATGGTTCTATGCTTTTTCAACCGGAATTGACATATATATTTTGTAATATTCTGCATATAGATATGCGTTACATATATGACGAGATTCCTACAAATATAAGTGAATGCGATATAAATATATATATATTTTTAGTTTAAGATGGCTTGCTTACATTAATTTCTGTTATAAAAATAGAAAAATCATGAAATTAAATGTTTATAAAAAAAATTAATTGGTAAAATTCTTGAATAGAACTAGATTTTTTCAAAGAGAAGGCTGAAATCCAATTGATTATATATCTTTATGTATCATTTAATAAAGTCTGAACATCTAAAATGTTCATGTCTAGTTTAATTTCAAGAAAACGACATCGATCTATTATCACATTAAGCCTAGGAAGAAAAAGGGCTACAAAAATCTATTTTAATTATGAATCGTCGGTAGCAGGAAAGATATGAAAATGAAATTGATATGTCTGGATGTTAAGATTTAAGTCCCATTTTAGAATTGGCATTTAAACTGAACTAACCATCAGTCAATGCATACTGACATTTGCTTTGCATGAGAGTTAGGTTTTTTTATTTTGTTTTAATTTTTTTTATCTGAAGATAAGCTTCTTTAAGAAAAATGGTATATTTGGCAATCATTTAGTAAGTCTTTTTCAACAAGTAATAGCAACCCACGTTATTGAACAAGTGGACGGTGGTGTATATATGAGCAGGAAATTAAGTCAACAAATTGGATGGTCTCGATCGGCAAGTTCCGCCAGAGCTCACTTTAATTTGATGAACTAATTACATAGATTATGGACTTATGACCATATATATATATACATGTACGGGATTTATACAGGAAACGAAAAAGAAATAACAAAAATTATATCTGATTAAATCATGCAAAGAATTAATAAACAAATACCCATCACCAAATAATTACTTACTAAAAAAAAAGAACAACCCATATTCAGAATCTTTAATTTTTATATTTTTTTTGCTCCATTTACTTCATTTTATTGTTTAAAGAATAAATGAAATATATAGAAGGACCATCGAATAAAAACAGGTATTTAAATATATAGGTTTTATCAAAGGAAATTACCAAAATGTCAGCTGATCACATCATGATCGTATAAGCTTGATGATTAAGCTAGCGTTTCAAGTTTAACTAACCAAAAAAAAAAAAAAAAAGCTAACAATAAATAGTACGTAACTACTAAAAAGATCTTGCAGCCAATACTATACGTACATATATATGTGATTTCCTGCACAATACTGTTAGAAAAATTAATATTTTGATAAAAACTGTACCAAGTCAACTGAGACAAATAATATTGGTTATACCAAGGTTTTAAAACCAGATCAGTCATTGATCTGAAAACATCAGAGGTTTAAGAGTTAATGGTTGAATCGGAGTTGAACATGTAATTTTAAAATACACATGTACAAATATACATACATAAATATTATTTATATTGCACAACTAGCTAGATTCATAAAAAAATAAATATTAAAAATATGTCAATAAAATTATAACTATAATTAAAAACAATCAAATCTATAATTGATATTTCAATCACATATATCCTAAGAAAACAAATTGTTTAATCTTAAAATTAAATAAATTAACAATAAAAAATTTAAAAATAAAAATATTTTATAGTTTAAATGAATAATAATTATATATTTTTAATTATTTTAATGAAAAAAATATAATTTGAAATTTTTAACATTAAAAAATAAAAAAAATAAGAGACCCGCACCGTGACCGAATCAACCGGATCACAGTTCAACTGATCGGTTCAAAGGATTTTTAACGGGTTTAGTGTAAAATAGGTCTTGAAAGATGACCGGCCCGCCTTCAAGACTGGTTCCCGGGTTTACCGGCAGGGCTAGGCCGAGTTTCAAAACCTTGGGTTATACAATGGTAACAAACATGAATGTGCATACACATAATTACTTATTTTCTGCTTATATAATTAATCAGCATTTTTTTTGTTATTTTTGTTATGGATTGTGAATATATATATAATCAGGGACGAATCAAGAAAAATATTAATAGGAACAAAATTAATAGAGTTAAGTAATCATCTAAAAATTTTGAAGAAGTGGCAAACATCTTTTTAAAGAGGACAACTAAAACATATATTAACGAAAAATTTAAAGGTTAGTGGAGGCAAATGCTCCATTGGACCTAAAGTGGATTCGCCACCGTATATAATAACGGACATTAGTGAGAGATCGAAATCCATAGGTTAATGTTAATCCTCCGGAATCCAAAAAAACACTAAAACTAGTATAAATCACTTGATTAGGCCACCTGTCATTTATATATTTTCTTTACAAGTAGTTGCAAGAAAAAATCTCAATTAGGCTAAGCTTCGATATTAACGTAGTGATTAAGACACCAAATTGTTGATTTTGCTCTATCTAGAGAAGCCCTTTTTATGGATTCACAAGCTAAGCGCGAAGTAGACATGCAATATATAAGATTACTGCTATAAGTAAAGTATGGGACTATATACCTTGTGAAACACATATGGTCGGTCCATTAATTGTCGTCAGTTGGATAAAGTTGACCGCTCTGATAAAATCACCGGAAAGACAAAGAAAGTGCATGGTAATTGCATTAGAGATAGGGATGGCAATGGGACAGG
>CANYLF015753688.1:0-16097 GCA_948193215.1 Bocquillonia castaneifolia
TTATTCATAAAACATTGAAACAATATAATTTTGAATGTTATAATGCAAAGAAACAAGCTTTATTCATGAAACATGCAAAAATCACAACTTTAGGCATTAAAACTTAAAAAGGCATAACCTTTATGCATTAAAACTCAAAAATAAATAATTTTTGTACATTAAAACACAAAAAGGAGCAATTTTTATACATTTGAAACAAGTTCATGACATTAAATGATTTAGATCTAAAATATAACATACCAAAACATGCAAAGAAAACAACTTTACATAGCAAAACATAAAAAAGGTGCAACCTTTATGCATTAAAACTCAAAAGAAGAGATTTTTATGCGAAAGAATCAATTGTTATGCAAAAGAAATAATTTTTATGATTTAAAAGATAAAAAGAAAGAACTTTATGCATACAAAACATTTAAATAACATCAAATAATGCATATCTAAAATAAAACATAAAGAAACATGCAAAGAAAGCAACTTTCATGAGGCATGATGCATGTTCATGGCATAAAATGGCATTTTAACAAAAGAAACATGCATGAACATTATTTAAACATGCAAACAGAAAATTAGAGCAACAAAGATACATGAAATATCACATTTCTTACATGCAAATCATGGAAACATGCAAAGAAACAATGAAAATCAAAAGAAAAGATTACTTACCTCTTAGGAAATTGGCTTAGAAGCGCTTGATAACCCTCAGATCTGATTTGAGTGACTTTCTTATTGCTTTTTATGAATTAAAGACTGCTGGAGTGTTGCTTGAATGGATTAGAAGCCTCATAAACACCTTTGAATGGAAACGATGCAAGCTTTTATGAGTTTTTTTATGTTTATAATGTGAAAAGTGAAAATGTAGGGTTGTGTCTCTTAGCTATGAATGAATGTAGAGTGTTGATATCAAAAATCAAACTCTAAATTCGTATGCTCTGGCTGCCTCTCCCTAAAACCTAGTTTTAGAAGTGTATTTATAGCCGCTTCAGCTTAAAACTTATGCTAGGGTTACCACAATCAGTTTCCTATTGAAATTCAATGACTTGAGAATAAAGCAAAGGATATTTTGGACAAAATATACCTCCAGAGCTTTGGGACATGTGTACGACTCGTACGGGCCATTTCGGGCCAAAACAGGTTGAAAACGGGCTTTCTACAACTAAGATCGCCAATTGGCTTTGGGGGCCCATCACCAGTCATATGAGTGTCGTTGGGCCCAACTCCACTTGGAAGAGTGGCGTTGGGCCCAATTCCACTCTTTAAAGTAGCATTAGGCCCTTTTGGGCCTCCAAACGTCCGATTTTGTAAAAACTTAAAACTGAGAAAATGTGCGGAATGGTCTCAACTACCAACCATCAAAATTTCAAGTCATTTAGACAGTTAAAGAAAAATTTATGATGAAAATCGTCTGAAAAATGCATCATTTATGCTCAAAACAAGGCTTTTGGATAAAAACGTGTTATGCATGCTTAGAAAACACTTACAATGAAATCTCTAAAAAACAAATGTTGACTCAATTCATGCTACTTAGAACATGATTGATCATCACTGGGCCTCCGAGCCGCTTCCGTATTCCTACATCAAAATTTAGGTGTTAACAGTTTGTCCCCACTTTGTCGGAGGTTTGCAGTATTATCCAATAATATGGAAAATGATGACAAAGCCAAAACACATAATTTTGAAAAGAATTACGTACCTCAACTTCGGTGTGCAAAGCTTAACCTTGGACCTCGACTGCCTTGGCTTAACTCCATGGGGATTTACCTGATTAGACTCTCAGGGTTTTGGATTTTGATCTCGGACCTCATCTTCCTCGACCAACTCCATGAGGAAATATGAAATTCAGGAATACTATCCATGTGAAGATTGAAATACTATCCAAGTACAAGAATACTATCTTGGCATGAGAGTTGGAATACTATCCACGTGTAGGAATACTATCCTGGCTCAAGGTTGGAATACTATCTAGATGCAGGAATACTATCTTGGCTTAAAAGTTGGGATACAATCCAGGTGCAGGAATACTATCCTGGCTTAAGAGTTGGAATACTATCCAAGTGCAGGAATACTATCCTGGCTGCTCCATTGGGGGAATGCCTACTTACTAAGACTTGGATTCTGACTGCCACTGGGGATGTTTCTTCTTTTTCCAGAATAACTCCATTGGGGAAATAAAGTTATTCTACTTTAGGGAAAGAATTTCTTGCCTTGATTAATAATTAGATATTAGAATAGCTTCACTAGGGAATACAAGCTTATCTAAGAGAATTGTGCTTGAGACAACTCTGCTTGGGAAATCTTTAATTCTGACGAATCCTAAAAGAAAACTCCCTCAAAATATTTCTAGCATCACTCCTACTGGGGAAAATTATCTTTTAGATATAAAGTTACCATTTATATGCTCATGCTCACTCCAAATATCTTATAGATTTGAAATAAGAAAAGTGACCTCTGAAAAATAAATATCTGTAATATCTGTCATTTCTTTTGTAATTCTCCTCCATTTTCTATCATTTGGGCTATAATTTATTGCTATTCTTACTAATGCTCTGAAATTTGCCCCCAATTGGACTCAAATTGGCCTCCTTTGGCCTTAATTTTGATTTTGGACCTATTTGCAATCAAACTTCTGTCCTTTCTTGAAAATTTTCTTCAGGGACCAAAATGACAATTTGCTAAATTGGCACTATAAGTTGGCGGGCTGCATTCATTTTTGCCAAAACAATTCAATTTTTCACCCAAACTTCATTTTCCTCTCATTTCTTCATTTCTTAACCAAATCTCTTCAAACAAAAAGCAAAATGGCTGAAGATTCGGACTTGGAACCCATGTGGAACCCGATTAGCCTCTTCTGGGTTAGAGAAGAAGTATTAAAAGCTGATTCTAGTGGAATTCAAAGAGGAGGAAGGATTTCTCCGCTGTCTAATGCTAGATTCGACCTCTGTGGCTCGATTGGAGACCGGGTAAATGTCCAAACACCTTAATTTGATTGAATTTTGACTGGGCATTGTGAAATTTGTTGGAAATATGCTATCTATCTTGTAGGGGGATGAGACCACTTTTACCTATAATGGAAATTTTTCCAAGGTTCGAGTAGTTTGGAAAGGATTACCTTTGGTCGTGCAGGCCTTAGTACTTCAGGCTGGATTTGGCCCTCTTCTTTCCACATTTTTTGAGAATGTGGATGAGCCAGTGAGCTCTCATTATGATCGCCATTTCATGCAGGTGTTGATAGAGTGATGGTTTGACACTACCTACACATTTCAGCTGCCATGTGGGGAGTATACTCTATCTCCAGCTTCTTTTTCTGCTATTACTGGATTAGCTTGCACTAGTGAGTGGATCTTTTGGGATGAAGGATATACTCTGTCCATCGTGATGTCCAAAATGAGTATATCTTTAGGATGTTGGGCATGGTTCCTGGGCGGAAGAGCTCTAAGAAGCTCTATGTTGATGCACTAGCTAGACACCTTTCGAGCTATAGGCCAGAGTTTGACTAGAGATTTGATCAGATGGCCCGCATCTTCATTCTGTACCTACTGGGTAGCACTATCTTCTATGATACAAACTTTACCATCGGCTTACACTTCAAACCCGTTCTCAGGGATTTTGAACAGATGAGCGGGTATGACTAGGGCTCCCCCGCTTTAGCCTATCTATACCTTTGCATGGACAGGATTTCTCACGGTGCTGCAAAGTTTTGTGGCTTCTGGCATGCCACTCATGTGAGTTAACTTGACTCTTGCTTTCCTTGATTGCTTTATTTGCTTCACTTGACCTTGACCTATCTTTTGCAGGTCTGGGCTATTGAGCTGGGCTTGATTTGCCAGTTCTTCCCACTAGAGCATCGTTATACATTCCCTATCCTCAGACGCTGGGGTTAACAATGATTATGCATTCACGTTGTTGATGTCAATGGTCATCATGTGTTCCTTAACTCATTGACTACTTCTAAGGTAAAACAAATGAAAATAAACTTGTTAGTTCAAAGCAATTGATCTGAGTTTAAAATACTTACCTTGATGTTTTCTATTTTAGCTTGGCAGGGGATGGATGGGTCCGATAGAGGGATTGCCACCCTATGCGATTGCATCCTTGCCCAAGAATGGTTTGCGAATTCTTTTGGAGGGTCCAGGAGTTAGGATGTGGTTTCTGGGAGAGAGGACTCAGCGCCGGTATATGACCGGCTTTCGTAGGAGACCTCGCGATCCACCCATGGAGATGTTCTGGGGGCTTGAGTTGACAAATAACACCTTGGACACAGCTCTTGATGGCTTCGAGTATACATCCTTTCTTTCTTGCTCTAAGGATTACGCTTATTTCTTGCATTCGAGATGCCTCCCGACTTTACCTTTGTCACCTAGGATGCTTGCTATGGTGAAATACTATCTTTTCTTTACTTTTCTGATAACTGTACATCGTACTATCATGACTCACAATCACTCTACTTTCAGATATCTATAGGTCTTGTAACGTTCTCTAGTTCTAATGAGGAAGAGGATGATGGAGATTCTAGAGGTTCAGAGGATGATGACTATTTTGCCCCCAGTCCTGAGCCAGTTTTTGCCCCTGGGCCGAGCAGGAGGACCCATGCTTCCACTAGAGGAGCTATGCCTAGTTTAGGGGCTACTAGATCTCGTCCATCCTACTATCCATCCAGCAATTAAGGGGATGTAGTGCTAGGCCACATCACTAAGTATCCTAGATTTTCAGTTCATCATAGGACTGTGGCTGGTCTAGTTGAGCATACTTTCCATCCTGCAGCCTATCCTTCCATTTCTTATACAGATGGATGCACTCATGTAAGTTGTCTGACATTCTTCCTTCTGTTTCTACACGTATTCAGATTCTAACTCTTATTTATCCAGGTTTCTATCGATAAAGTTTCACGGCTATAATCATATTTTCAAGCGAGCAAGGCCCATCTGGTAGAGACTTATGATACATGGAGACAGGCTCACAGCTTCTCTTGCAAGATGGTTGTTGAGTTGAAGGCTCAGCTTGCAGCATTGGATATTCCAGCTGAAGGAGCTGGTGGGGTCCATATTGGTGAGCAGCATGTTAGCGGTGAGACTGAGAGTCAGCCAGCTGGTGGTGAGAAGGAGGACTCCGAGGAGTCTGAGGAGGAGGAGGAGATGTCCTTGTTTCTATTTCTGAACTTGTCTTCCTTGATATGTACCTATATTTTATACACTTTGTACACATATGCGAGTGTATGCATGATTGTTTAGACATTATATATGCATGTATGTATGTTTCCTTTACTGCTATTAGTGAATGCATGCAAACTTTCTAATTAATACATATGATTTTATGAATTTATGTATGCGTGTATGTCTTTCTTATGATTTCTTTATTATGTATGTATGAAATGTTATGCATGAAATCCTCTAAGAACTCCAAAAATCTGCGTCGATCGTCAAATCATCGAGAGGAATCATGCCAGGGCCCAACGCCACTCAGTGGCGTTTGCCACCAACGCCACTGAGGGAAAAGCGTTTGGTGGTAACGCCACTCTTCAACTGGTGTTGGTCCATAACGCCAGTCCTTCATCCTCAGGCTTTTCACCATGATTTTTACTCCGTTTTGACTCCTTTTCAAACTAGGACTTCCTCAGACCTCGTGGGCTATAAATAGAACCTCTGGGCCAGCTTTGAATCATTAAAAAACACCAAACATACTCTTCAGAAGTTCAAAGATGTTTCGAAAGTCCGCAAACACTCTTAGAAAACATCTAGAAAGCATGGAAACGAAAACTTGGAATTCCTTAGACCAATACCACCTAGTAGAGTTCAGAGCTTTCCTGAATTTCCCATTCAACATCAAACTCCTTTATGCAGCTTCAAAATGTTGGAGTGTCAAATATCATGTCTTCCACTTCAACGGAGTTGAGCTATCCCCCTCTTTGAAGAATTCGAAGGCATTCTTAATAAGCTATACCGTTCCAACGCTCCTCTAGCATTTCCTTCTGCTTATAATCAAACTCTGGAATCTCTAGCCAGTTTCTTTGGAATAACCCTAGATCAGATTCTTTCATGTATTGAGGGTCAATCTCTTCTAACTCAACTCCTATTGGAATTCAGAAGTTCTAAACCAAAGAATAACAGGTTTTGGTAAAGGATCACTAGCTTCTGTCTTTATGCACAATTCCTACTAGTTTCCACTAAAGGCAGAGGTAACTTCCAGATTAATCATATTCTAGAACAAGTTGAAAGTGGTCATAACCCTTTTACCGTCATATTGGCTGAAACCATTGTTGGTTTAGATTCTGTTAAGCATACTCAACGCCTTCGAGGCAGCCCATTACTTCTCCAGGTATGCATCCCTTATCTTGCTTCTATGTTCTCTTATATTGACCTTGATTGATTTATTCTGACACTTCTTTGACCAGATTTGGTTGAAGGAAAAGCTAGGCATAGTGATGCCCCCAGTAAACCCTACAACTTACAGGCCTCGACAGTTTCAATCTGGAAGACATGTGTTATTCAAAGCTGAACATGCTGCTTTAGAGATTTCTAGCAGCTGGACCAACTTTGTCCTATCCAGGAATGAGGATTCGATCTGCTGGCATTGTCCATGGCTGAAATTGAGCTTTGTCACTACTTCTGTGATAGATGACTGTGTGTAAAATGCCAGCTTCGGTACTGTCACCTTTTATACCCCATCCAGAGTCTGTAGGCAGTATGGCATGGCTCAAAAAATATTTCATCCTATTCCATCTTTCACTCTTTATGCTGTTACTCCATTCTTCATGAGGGAGATCAGTTCTCGCTGGGCTAGTAGATCTTTTACAAGGAATCTGAGCATCACCCAAGGACCAACTACTGACGATGAACACAAGGCTTGGGTTGATCTGGTAAGTGCTACTATTGACCTGTTCATATCTTTGCAAAGGTGGATCTCATGGCATGGCTTTATTTACAAGCTGAGCTGTCTGATGATGAAGGCAAAGGTGCTGAATTGTACGTTACAAGCAACAAAAATAATGCAAAAGAGCAAGAGAGGTTGCTAGGAAGGAAATGAATGCAAGCTTTGATAATATCAAGTGGCTAAAGAAACACAAGAAGAATTAGGTCTCATAACCATATCATTTATTCATACAATGTTTTAGCTTTTTAGTTATGCAGACATAGAATCAAGTACTATAAGAAAGTTAGACACTTTTCTTTTGCAAAGGATTCATTTTATTAATATTAGCACAATAAGCGTACCTTAACTTTTACACTTGATATTACTGCTTCCTTACTTTCTTCTCTCATTGCCTTAATTTTTTCCTAGACTGCCTCTTTGTGAGGTTTTCACCCTAGCAAGCCTTTTGCCCTAATTTTTGCCTAGAATGCCTTTTCACAAGGTTTTCACTCTAGCGGGCTCCCTTATTTTGCATGAGCCGCCCAAATGGGTTTTCAACTCATCGGGATTTATTATTTTCATACATTTTTCTAGGGGTAGTATTTCTTAAGACGATCCAGGTTTATGGGCTGCTCGAACTCGTTCTCTTCTAGATCTGAAATCTTCACAGCTCCCTTAGACATAATGTTCTTGACCAGATACGGACCTTCCTAATTTGGCTTGAACTTCCCTCGAGGATCAAATGTAATGGGTCTGGCCTACTTCAATACCCAATCTCTTTCTTTGATTGGCCTGACTCTGACTCCCTTGTTGAAAGCCCTTGCTATTCTTTGCTAATACACTTGCGTGTTATGGAGAGCTTTCTTTCTTGTTTCCTCTAAAGACAATAGCTACTTATACCTTGCTTTAGCCCATTGTGCCTTAGGAATTTGAGCTTCTAATACCACTCTCAATGATTGAACTTAGGATTTAATTGTCATTATTGCTTCACCTTCAAACACCAAGGAATACGGTGTAACCCATGATTGCAAAAGGTAGTTTATCTGCCCAATCCTTATAGGTCTTCACCATTTTTCCCAAGATCTTCTTAATAGTCTTGTTAGTTGCTTTAACTGCCCCGTTAGCTTGTGGCCTGTAGGGCGAGGACTTGTGATGCTCAATCTTTTCTTTTTCTAGCAGATCTACAGTTTCCCCTTGGAATTGCACACCATTGTCTGAGACAATGTGATGTGATTTTCCAAACTGGTTGATGAGCTTCTTATTGATGAATTCAGCCATACCCTTTGCTGTGACTGTTGGTAGTGAGATGGCTTCCACATACCTTGAAAAGAATTTTATGGCCACTATAATGTACTTATGGCCAGTGGAAGCTGTTGGCCTTGTCTCTCCAATGATGTCTATCCCCTAAGTTGAGAATGGCCAAGAAGATGTTAAATTGTGAAGCTCGGTTGGTGGCAAATGTATCTTATTCCTATGCAACTGACATTCGTGGCACTTTCTGACTAGGTTGATACAATCTCTATCCATTTTATCCCAATAGAATCCTTGTCAGACTATCTTCTTTGCTAAGGTATGCCCGCTCATGTGGGGTCCACATACTCCTGCATGAATTTCCTTCATGACTTCTTCCACTTCATATTGGTCCAGACATCGTATTCCATTCAGAGCCCTCCTGTAGAGTATTCCCTCATAGTAAATGTTGCTTCTTGAACTGATCCTTAAGGCATGTTTCTACTTCCCATTAGCTCCTTCTGGATATTCCCTTTTCTCTAGGAATTTCATAATTCCATAAAACCATGGCTTCTCCTTAGGTCCATTCATAATCATTACCTATTCACCTTGGTAACAGGGGATTCTGGCTTTACACATCACCAGAGGTTTCATAGCTAGATCCCTAGGATTGTCCCATATGGATGCCAAAGTTGCTAATGCATCTGCCATCTAATTCTCCTCTCTTGGCAGGTGTGCAAAGGTACAATTATAAATACTTAGGGTGAGCATCTGAATGTACTTTGTATAAGGCTTCAGTTTCTCATCTTTTACTTCCCAATTTTCTGAAGCTTGATTAATGATGAGCATCGAATCTCCATACACTGTGAGGTTCCTAGCACCTGTTGCAATGGCTGCTTCTATCCCAAAGACATATGCTTCCTATTCAGCCATGTTATTAGTGACTTTGAAATCTAACTTCTTAGCCAAAGGAACACTTTCTCCTTCAGGCGTGATTAGGATTGCCCCCACTCCTTTGTGGTTCACCGCTCTGTCAAAGTATAGCTTCCATCCGTCCGCCTCTATCAAATTAAGTGACTCATCTGGGAATTCATACTCCCATGTCTCTTGCCCTTCTAATGGATTAAGAGCTAGAAACTCTACTACTGCTCTCCCCTTGATAGTCTTCTTGGTCAAGTACTGTATATCAAACTCAGTCAGTAACACCAACCACTCCGCGAGCTTCCCTATTAACACTGGCACTTCATATAAGTAACGTAGCGGATCAACTTTTACCACAACTTGAACTTGATAAGATTGATAATAATGTCTAAACTTTCGTGTCGTCCATATTACTGCCAAGAAAGTCTTCTGAACAATGTCATATTTTGCTTCATAGGATAACAGCTTTCTATTAAGGTAGTAGATATCATGTTCTATTCCATCTTCATTTTATTGAGCAATCATCGCTCCTATAGTATCATCTTCCAAGGCCAAGTACAATATTAATGGTCTTCCTACCCTGGGAGGTTGAAGGACAAGTGGATTCATTAAATACTGCTTGATCATATTAAATGCTTTCTAACATTGTTCATCCCATTCACTCTTCTGACCCTTTCTGAATAGCTTAAAAATGGGCTCACAGATCGTAGTTAATTTGGAGATGAACCTACTGATGTATTGAATCTTTCCCAGGAATCCTTTAACTTCCTTCTCAGTCTTCGGAACTGGCATCTCTTGAATGGCCTTTACCTTATCTGGATCTACCTCAATCCCTTTCTAGCTTACAATGTGTCCTAAGAGTTTTCCGGAGGTTATTCTGAAGATACATTTCTTTGGGTTAAGCCTGAGGTTGTACTTTTCAACTCGTGCCAAGAACCGGTCTAAAGCCTCAAAATGATCTTCCCTAGTTATTAACTTGACCATCATGTCATCCACATAAACTTCGATCTCCTTGTGCATCATATCGTGGAATAAGGTTGTGGCCATCGTTTGGTAGGTTGCCCCCGCATTCTTGAGTCCAAAAGGCATGACCTTGTAGAAGTAAACACCCCACTCTATGATGAAGGCGGTCTTAATTTTGTCTACAAGCATCATCATTATCTGGTTATAGCCAGTGAAGCCATCCATAAAGGAATACATGGCGCTATCTGCTGTACTATCAATCGAAACATCAATGTGAGGTAAGGGGAAGTCATCTTTTGGTGATGCTTTGTTCAAATCCCTGTAGTCTACACACATTCTGACTCTTTCATCCTTCTTAGCAACTAGAACTATATTGGCCAACCATTCCGGGTAAGTGACAACTTCCAAGAATCTAGTCTTGATCTGCTTTTCAACTTCCTCTTTAATTAGCTTGGCCTATTCTGGTCTAAGTCTTCGAAGCTTCTGCTTGACTGGCTTCTTGGTGGGATCTGTGGGGATACGATGTTCAACGATCGTCTTGTCAATACCTGGCATGTCATCACAGGTCCATGCAAATACACCTTTTCTTTTATTTAATATTTTTTCAAATTTTTCTCTCTCATTAGTAGTAATATCAAATGCAATAGTTATTTCCTTTGGTGGTTCTTTTGTGCCAATATTAATAGAATGTGTTTGCATAGAATTAATGTCAAAAATGTTTATGGTATGATCTATGCAATGCACTGTACCATCAAGTAAAACATCTCAAAAGTAAGCGAAATTGGTGTTCATATCATTGACCTTAGAAAGAAAAATAAAATCATCCTCAAACAGATCAGACGTTATTACATCAATTTCAAAAGTATCATAAAATAAATTAACTAAAGAGCTCTCTATGAACTCATCTAACTCAGAGACTTCAGCAACATCCTTGGGGTCAATCAGCTCTTCTATCTTCACTTCTTGGATTTCCTCAAGCAGCATCTTCTCCACAACATGCACATCCAGCAAATCTCCGAAGATCTCGAAGCCAGGCACTTGAATTTTCCCAACATCCACAGGTTCAGCCTTCCCAGGATATATAGTACCACTCTCCAGAACAAAGAAATCTTCAAGAGTCTTGCCATCTTTAGCCATCTTCTCTCCCTTATAACCCAAGCCTTCCTTAGTTGTTTACATCTTAAAGTCGGGCAGTTGTGTGATACCCTGTTGGTTCTTCCCCAACCCTAATGCAGGCAAGTAATCCATCTTCTTCATCATCTGATTAACCGTTGGGTTACTTAGTTCATTGAAAATACCCATAATATGGAAGCCTATAGGTGCAATGATCCCTTGGGGAGTAGCTTTCAACACTGCGACTGAGGTGACAGGTTCAGCCGAAATAGTTAAGACTTCATCCTGGTAAGGAAACTTGATCTTTTGATGAACCGTGGATGGTAGCCTTCCTAAAGCATGGAACCATGGTCGACCAAGAAGGACAGTAAAGGTCATCGAAATGTCTAGCATAATGAATTCAACTTTCGAAATAATAGGACCAGTTTTAACCTTTGCAGTGAATGTGCCTTCAACTGCCCTCTTGGAGTCATCATATGCCCAGATAACTAAGTCGGATGGCTTCAAGTCTTCTCTAGCTATCCCCATCTTAGAAAGAAGCTTAGACGGGCAGACATTAATGGATGAACCATCATCAACAATGACACAATAAGTTCTTTTTCCATTCACTTCAGTAGTAATAAATAAAGCTTTGCTGTGATCCCTTCCTTCTAAAGGTAGGTCTTAATCAGAGAAGGTTATCTTCCCTTTCTTTCTTTCAGTCATGAGTCTTATCACTTCATCAGGAGTAGTGATCTCAGGAACTAGTATCTGAGTTAAGGCCTTAACTAACGCCCGCCTATGAGACTCAGAAGAGACAAGTAAGTCCCATATGCTTGCATTAGTCTTGGTCTTCTTGAGTTGCTCAGTTACAATATCTGTTGAGGTCGCCTCCTCGATCACTCCTTTCTTAGGCTCCCTGTCAACTTCTTTTTACTTACCCAAATCCTTCCTTTGAAAATCTCTCCCACTTCTAGTAACCAAAGTGGGTTCAAAATTGACAATTTGCATCACATTATCAATTTCATGCTCATCTTCATCTGAGTTGTACCAAGCATCGAACTTAAAGCAATCTTTTATCTTCCCATCTTTCTTGGTCTGGATCATATATGAATCAACCTCATCTCTTGGGAATGGAATTTTCTTGTCAATCTCATCACATAAGGTGCGAATATCCTGTTCAATACCGGTTGGCATATCTTCCTTGTCCAGGAACCTTTGCCAAGCATCAGCTCTATCCCAATCCTTCACATGCTCACCCCTGTTCTTGGGCCGTGGTGTGTCTTTATCATAGATGTCGAACTCTAGACCCCAAGTTGGTTTAATCTCACCAAGAGGAACTACAGGTGGTGGATTCTTTCGGTACAGGACTTTAAAGTCAAACTTGCCTGAAGGTTGGCCCAAGAAATCCTCCACATACTCCTGTTTCTATTCAGGCACATCATGCACATCTTGAAAGGAATCCCACACCTTCTTGAGAGCTTCCTCTTCTTTAGCCGAATCATAATCAAAAGAACCCCATACTTCATCAAAGTCTTCATCAGTGAAAGAGGCCCATACCTCATCTTCAATCACACCTGAGTCAATGCAGCCAATTCTATTTGGTGGAGGAACATTGTTGTAGGTAGGCAATGGGTTATTTTTAGTGCTTAGTTTCTTAGAATCGGGGTCCATAACTCTCCCTTAATCTATGAGGTCTTGAATGGAGTGTTTAAGCTTAATGCAGTTGTCGTTTGAATGGCCTTGCACCTGGTGGAAGCGGCAAAAGGCATTTGGGCTATATAGTGATGAGGTAGTGCTTGGCGGGTTTTGGCTGGTTCGGGTTTTAACAGGCCTTCCCTTTCGAGTCATTCAAAGACTTTGGACATGGGTTTGTTGAAATTGGAGAATCTGCAGTTGGTTTTGACTGCATTGACTTCTAGAACCTTGGTAGATCGTGTATGGGCACGGCTTGAGCTAGCCTTGGTAGTCTTCTTCTTCTCAAACTCAATCTCTTCAACTTGGAGCCCGTCATCATAGAGTTCTACAAAATTCCTTGGAGTCATCAGCTGAAGCTTCTCAACCAATGTAGAATTGAAATTCCTAGCAATGATTCTGACCTGATCCCTTTCTGAAGGCTTATTGGACATCAACGCAGCCTTATTTCTCTACCTGATTAGGTATTCAGAAAACGTCTCACCTTCTTTCTACTTAGTCATCTCTAAGTCCCTTAAGGAAACTTCCAAGGCAACATTGTAGGAGAATTGACCCTTAAAAGATTCATTGAGAGTCTTCCAGTCAGATTTAGTGCTGGTTAGCAAAGCATGATACCAGTCAGAAGCTACACCTTCCAAAGTCAAAGGGAACAAACCTAATTTCTGCTCGGCATTGAGAGTGGTGGCTGACATGATTGTGATGTATTACTTCAAATGCAGCTTAGGGTCACCCGGCCCATTGAACTTAGTCACATCAGGCATCCTGAACTTAAGAGGGAGTCCAGTTATGCCATAGATACCTAAGTTATCAAAGTCAAAGTCCTGGTTCTTTCCCCTTACCATCTCCTGGAGCTTATCCATCTTCTTAGTAAGAGCTTCAAGGGCTTCATTATCAGGATTTTTCTCACTCCCATCATCAATACTAGTTTCCCGTTCTTCATCCCTTTCTTTCAAGGCTTTGTTGATGGCATTGTCCATCATGTCTTGTAAGGTTTTCAAAGCATCTTCACTCAGTCCAACCATGGTGCTTAAGGAAGTTGGAGCTTTTAAAGTGTGTCGCGGCATTTTTCGAATGAGGCATCCGACTTGTCTTGCCCAAGAGGCACTAGGAGGATTTATATTGCTATGGCATGTGTATACAGGATGCATGAATGCGTGTATGCATGAATGCAAGCAACATATAGGGACAAAAGTAGCAAATGTTACTCAAACACAAATACTACCAAGTGGTAGACCTTCCAACCTTATTTCTCCCATACACATTTTCATTTGGCAAGTCAACATTCCTAGGAATTAGTTTGGGCCTTCGAATCAACAGGGGATGCTATTACCGACGTAGCATGAACATTTGCATACAAAGGAATTTCTCAACATTCAAACCAAACAATAAGTCATTATTATGACCTTATCCCATGTCTTTATTTTAATGAATTCCCCTAATGTTCCCCTTATTGTACGGTCGTTTTAGCATCAGTCAGGTATAATTAGACCGACACACCAACATCACTTTCTCAAAGGTAGTAGTCAAAGTCATTCTTCCTAATTCTAAATGACCCTATGCTGTAAGGTTGCACTAGTTAGGTACAATTTAACTAGTACTTCCTACATAGGCAACAATTAGTCATTGAGTTAAAATAATAACACTAGACTCGGGCATTATAACGGCTTCATGGCATCACATAACAAAGCAATTATTTGGTAAGCCCTAGAGGAAGTTACTACGGTCACTACATGGCTTCGGTCAGGTTCGACTAAAAGAAAGTTTCCATAGAAGGCGAACTCCCACTAACCATCTCCCTCTTTCAAAAAAGGTTCTACCGATGGCAGGACATTCAGCTCAAAATTTCCCATTAACTATCACTCATTAACCATAACAAGGATGGTAAGCGATAGTAGGACAATTCCATCTATCAGTGGTAGTCACTGGTTTTGCCTCCTATGAAGAACTCTTGTAAATCATAGGCGACTTGACCAATGGTACCTGCGAGGTAGGGTGTTTTAATGCAAGAATGAATGCAAAGAAACTAGAGTTTAGAATAATAAAAAGAGTATTGGTAAAATCACTTGAATCATAAGTATGTCTGTCAAAGGTCCTCAGTGGAGTCGCCAAACTACAGACAATGAGGTTTTGCCTCAGAGCTTGAGCCATGACTAACAACTGCGACACTGCATGTTTAGCTATGGGGCTGAAGTGGTAGTCGCCACCCGAACCGGCATCGGGAATGTCTTACAAGTTGCACACCCAGATTCCTCTCAAGAATATGAAAGGTGCATTGACCCCAAAGATTCATGGATCTGACTTATCAATTCCAGAGCGTGATTCTTTACCCAATACTCCTAGTATTATACCAACCTTTGTTGGCTTTAGTGGCATCAATCCATCTTATTTTGAGTTTAACAACCCTTTATCTTTGTCTAACAAAGTTCCTAACTGTGCAGGTTTTTAACTAAGCTAGTTTTGAATGACTTCTGTAAACCGCGCCCGTGATAAGGGGATCCGTGCCCACAATGTGGAGATCGACCCTGTGACCAGCGACATAATTCGCCCATGAAAAGGAAACCGCGCCCAGACTTTTTGGTGAAAACTTAAAAGCTTCTGTACACTTAGATTCATGCCCACAACATCCTAAATCGCACCCTCAATTTGAGAAACAAAGAGCCCCTTTCTGAAGGTTCGAGGTCGCGCCTGCTATGGATAAAATCACCCCCGCAATTTGATCAGATAGAAGCCGCTCCTAAAAGGAAATCAAGCCGCTCCTCAAGGAAATCTAGCCGCTCCTCAAAGGCATCCTCTGCCCGGTGATTTTGTGCCCGCGGTTAGAGATATCGCTCTCGTGGTTTGATCAAACAGAGAGCCGCTCTCAAAGGCATCCTCTACCCAGTGATATATCGTCCACGGTTAGAGATGTCACCCCCGCAACATTCAATGAAGTCTCTGAAAAACTAGCTGTTGGACAGATCGCACCCGTGACTAATTAAATAGTGCCCACGATTTGACAGATTTTAATGCATTTAATGCAAAAGAACTAGACGTTAGAGACACCTTTGGGGTTGTTTCTAAGATCTAGTTTTGGGTATTTTGGCTATAAATACCCATCAAAAATGTTCTTCTAGGAAGAACATTAATTCTTTGTTAGCCAAACTTTTGTAACTTATTTTTCAATCATTTTTAACTAATTTGTTGTTTGGTTATGGGTAGCTAGAACTCTAGAGCATTTGTTGCTTGGGTTGAGGGAATTAGTTATCCATTGTACTAGTGTCAATTCTTTGTGAGTTGGGAAACA
Source organism: Bocquillonia castaneifolia (assembly GCA_948193215.1). Lineage (NCBI taxonomy): Eukaryota > Viridiplantae > Streptophyta > Magnoliopsida > Malpighiales > Euphorbiaceae > Bocquillonia > Bocquillonia castaneifolia. The sequence continues at coordinate 16,028 of CANYLF015753688.1, forward strand.
CTAGGGTTGGTTGTGAGTTAGCCATTTGTAAAACTCATTGTAAAGGTTTGGTGTTAGCCTCTTGGAAACA
>CANYLF015756634.1:0-13260 GCA_948193215.1 Bocquillonia castaneifolia
AAAAGTTCAAAGAATTCAAGTTAATGGTCAAAGGAGAAGTTGGAAAGAAGATTCGATGCCTTCGTACTGATAATGGGGGAGAATACACCTCTGATAAGTTCTCCAAATATCTGCTTGAGAGCAAGATCCGACGGCAACTGACTTGTCCAAATAAACCATAGCAGAATGGTGTTACAAAAAGAAAGAACAAGTATCTGGCAGAAGTATGTCAGAGTATAATGCATGCTAAGAATGTCCCTAGGAGATTTTGGGCTGAGTGCATGAGAACAGCAGCTCACATAATCAACAGACTTCCGCAACCAAAGATGGATTTCATGTCTCCTTTTAAGAATTTACGGAATATGAAACCAATAGTGAACCATTTCAAGGTGTTTGGTCATGTGTACTATGTATTTGTACCTGATCATCTACATAGCAAGTTTAACAATAAAGCAATCAGGTGTATCTTTGTTGGTTATGATGAAAGTAGGGAAGGTTAGTGGTGTTATGATCCTACCACTAGAAAATGCCATGTCTCAAGAAATGTTGTGTTTGATGAAAGATCATTTTGGTGGACACTAGAATATGTTGTGCTTCCTTATTCTAAAGAAGCAGAAGAACAATTGCAAGAAAAGTTAAAAGAAAAGCCAGAAGAAATTCAACAAAATTCAATGAGTGCAACAAAATCCTCGTCACAAGAAAAATCATGGAAGATTGGCATTTGCCAAAAAGCAGAAATGGAGAATCATCCCATAAAGGAGCTATTGGAAGATCAATTAATCAAAGCGACATCCACACCAGCAAAATTAAGGAGAACAGACAGGGTGCCAAAGCCAAATTCCAGATATGCCAACATTGCTCTAGTGGAATAAGAAAAAGAGCCAACATCTTTTGAAGAGGCATTTCAGAAGACTAAATGGAGAAAAGCTATGGAAGAGGAGATGAAAGCTCTTGTTGAGAATCATACTTAGGATTTAGTCCCAAAGCCAAAAGATGTGAAGCCCAGATCATGCAAATGGGTGTTCAAGATCAAGACTCATCCAGATGGTTCAGTTGAGAGGTATAAAGCTCGACTAGTAGCACGGGGATTTTCATAATAGTATGAATTGGATTATGATGAGACGTTCAGTCCAGTAGCAAAGATTGCAACAGTTCGTGTTTTGCTGGCATTAGCTGCAAGTAAGTCTTGAAACTTGTGGTAAATGGATGTCAAAAATGCTTTTCTAAATGGAAAGCTTGATCGAGATGTGTACATGGAGCAGCTGAAAGGATTCGAGAATGAGTTCCATCCTGAGCATGTTCGTAAATTGAAGAAAGCACTTTATGGGTTAAAGCAAGCTCCTAGAGCTTGGTATGGAAAAATTACTGAGTTTCTCATTTATAGTGGATGTGCAGTTACAACAGCTGATTCTAGTCTGTTTGTAAAAGCTCAAGAAGGAAAGCTGGCGATTATTCTTGTTTATGTGGATGATCTTATTATCACTGGAGATGAAGTGAAATAGATCCACCAGACTAAGGATAATTTGTCAATTCACTTTCAGATGAAGGAGCTTGGAGAGTTAAATCACTTTCTTGGATTGGAAGTAGAATGAACATCGAAAGGGTTGCTCTTGTGTCAGGAGAAGTATACCAGGAATCTTCTTAAAAAATATGGGATGTTTGACTATAAACCTCTTTCATATGAATAGAGGTGAGCTCCAAATTGAGCATGTTAGAAGGCAAGGATTTGGAGGATTTTGTAATGTATCGTCAGATCGTTGGCAGTCTCATATATTTGACACTCACAAGACCTGATATTGCATTTGCAGTTGGAATAGTAAGTAGATTTATGCATAGTCCAAAAAAGTCTCACTTGGAAGTAGTTCGGAGAATTCTGAGGTACATTAAGGCTAAAATTGATCTCGGTATATTCTATAAAAGTGGAGTATCGTGCAAATTAGAAGGATACTGTGATGCTGACTATGCTGGAGATTGTGATACCCAGAGATCAACTACTGGATATGTGTTTAGTCTAGGTTTTGGAGTTGTTACATGGTGCAGCAAAAGGGAACCAACAGTATCACTATCGACAATAGAAGCAGAGTATCGTGCAGCAACAATGGCAGCACAAAAGAGCACCTGGTTAGTTCAGTTGATGGAGGATCTACATCAACTAATAGATTATCCAGTAACATTATTTTGTGATAATCAGTCAGCAATATGTTTAGTTGAAAATCCAGTGTTTCATGCAAGGACTAAACATGTGGAGGTGCAATATCATTTTATCCGAGAAAAGGCACTAACATGAGAAATCAAAGTGGTTCAGGTTAAGACAAAAAATTAATTAGCTGATATTTTCACCAAATGGATAAATAGTGCAAAGTTAGAAAATTTTCAAAAGATGCTCGGTATGATCTCAAAGAAGAATGTCAAGGAGAAAATTAATGATGAGGTGGAGTGTTAAACATAATCATTAATTGGCTTTATTTTGTGTGGTTAATATTTTGCAAGATGTGGTAACTTTGAAATAAAATAAATTTATGGTGCATAAGCAATACAATTAGATCACCACAAATTCTTGTGTGGATATAATTGGTCTTAAACTACTATAAATAGGAGGTTTATTTCTCATTTTATGCATCAAGTAGTAGAAGAAACACTATAAATAAATAAAAAAAAGAGAGTAGCAATAGTAGTGTAGTAAGGTGATGAGTGAGTGATTAAATTTGTGAGTTGAGTTGTAATAGTGAAAAATTATTTTATTAATAAAATAATTTTTTACTTGTGTGTTCACTATTTTAAATTGTCCCATTTTCACTTGCTAAATTATCAGTGTACTGGGCTCTCTACTCTACATCACCTTTGCTAACCCGAAGTCTCCAACTCGAGCTTCAAACCCATCATCAAGAAGAATGTTATTAGACTTTATGTCGCGGTGAAAAATTCGAGGCTTGCAATCATGATGCAGATAAGCAAGTCCCTGAGCAGCTCCCAGGGCAATCTTGAATCTTGTCGGCCAATCGAGATTGCTGCATTCTCCATGTAGCATTGCTCCCAAACTATCCTTTTCCAGGTATTCATAAAGTAGTAGGTTGGAGTTGGAACCTTGGTGGAAGCAGAAACCAAATAACTTCAAAATGTTACGATGCCTGATCTTTCCTAATGTCATAATTTCAGCATTGAAGCTTTTGTGAAAATTGCTCCCAGTCCCAGCTCTGTTAGATGCCAGCTTCTTAACTGCAATTGTGCGATCACCTTGCAATACTGCTCTATATACAGTTCCACAAGCTCCCCTTCCTATCACAAAGCTATCATCAAAATTATCAGTGGCTGCAATCAAGTGATTCAAGTCTTGGAATGTGAACCCTTCCCTTGGAAGAAAGTAAACATCTGAAAGTGGACAAGAGAATATTGATTTATCTTGCACTGAAGCAACTGTTTCAACGGGGCACCGCCGCATGAAGTATATAATCACTATAATCAAAATCAGTGAAATTCCACCGATAACAGCTGCAAATATTACAATTATTTCACTCAAACGAGAACTTTCCCCTCCATATATGAATGAGTATTGGATGATGGAGAATCACTACAGTAACCAAAAGGTCCTCTACAAAGCCCTGTGCTTTCAAGAAAACTGTTGCTCCTTGCATTTAGAAAGACTGGTGACTGGTGAGGAAGGTAAGGACCTTGTTAAGTCATTGTAAGAAAAGTTACAAACAAGTAAGCTAGACAGTTTACACAAGAACCCTGGAATTTCACCACTCAAATGATTGTTGTTGAGCAGCAGAGATTCTAATAAGACAAGATTTCCAAGCTGTTCAGGTATTGGCCTAAAGAGATTATTATAGCTAAGATTTAGTGCAATCTGCAAGCTTGAAAGGCCACCCAATTCAGCTGGAATCACACTAGAAAATAATTTGCCTACTATTTGTAACTCGATTAAGCGACTTAGATTTCCAATATGTGGAGGTATGAGACCAGAAATTTGATTTTTTGAAAGCTTGAAAAGCTCCAATTGAGAAAGGCTTCCTATCTCACTCGCTAGAGCACCTGAAAACTCGTTGCGGCTGAGATCAAGGCGTTGAAGTGTCTTGCAGCTGAAGACCTCTAGTTGTATTTCTCCACTAAGAAGATTATTAGATGAGACATTGAATATCACCAGTTGAGTAAGGTTAACAACCTCTCTTGGCAATTCACCAGTAAAATAGTTATATTAGAGATTTATCATTTGCAATCCAGTTAATCCACCTATACTTGCTGATAGAGACCCAAAAAAATTTATACAGCTTAAATCAAGAGAGGAAACTAATGGACTCTGATAATTACTTGAGCAATTCACACCTTCCCATCCATAAGGGGTGGAATCATTTATGATGGACCGACATACTTTGGCCCAAATTGCCAAGTTAAAGGCCCATCCTACAAAGGAGTATTATTAGAAGGACAAGTGTTACATTGGAAAAGGGGGACCAAAGGACAAGTGTCACAAGGTACACTTGTCCTCCCTAAAACCCTAGATTCCTAAAATATGCTATATAAAGAATGATACAAGAACCAAAGAAGGTAATTCTAACATACTCTATTCTTTCTCCACTCTCATATATCTCTATTCTCTAGATATTTATCTTTGTTCTTTACGAACACTGACTTAAGCATCGGAGTGCAGACGGGACCACCCGGTCCCGCCGTGCTCTGACCTTTATCTTGTCTTGCAGAGACCCGCTGCCAGAGAACCGGACTTATAGAAGAGTACTAGAGACCCGATACCCGGTCTGGAGGACCAATTCTATCAATGGTGCGGTGACTGTTATAACAATGACCTGAAAATTACAAAAATGTCATTCAGACAACTCCGACCACCAAAAATTACGATCTTAGTGTCAAATTGAAGCTAATGACGAGCTCTACCCATAAACATAAAAAAACTCACTAAAATTTCACTGGAAGAGAGAGAAATGTTCACTGGAAGTGTGTAGACACTGAATTTTTAGATGCAGGTACGTGGAAGCGGCGCGGGAGCCCAGTCATGAATACCGTCTATTTTGGACCACTCTGTTACCCAGTTTCTTGTAGAAATGAGCTGAAGAAAATAAATAAAAATTATTTCAAATGTGCTAAATATTTTCAAAATATATTTTTGGCCTAATTTAGGATCCGAACAAGTGTTTAAATATTTATCCAAACCTTAAATATGGCCCACATAAACCAGAAAATCGTTTTGAGCCCAAAAACCATCAGGCCCAAAATGAACATCCGGCCGAATGTTCATAGGTCCGGCCGGATGTTCATTATTCCTGTTAAAAAAAATAAATAGGAGCGTCTGGATGATTCGATAGAGGGTGATGGAAGTGATCTGTCACACCTCACGCCATTAAGGAAAACAGATTCCTTCAAGAGAAACCCTAATCTCATGAGTATAAATAAGATGAGATGAAGAAGAAAAAAAAAAGGAGAGGGGATGGTTTTTTAAAAAAACAAAACAAAAAATAGAACAAAAATTATTTTCCAGGCGGACTCTTTGATTCTTAACAATTCAACAGCTCATTTTCTGCCCGAAACGATAACTTAACTCAATTCTGAGGGCAACCAACCATTTACGGAGCATCCATACATCCAGACTAAGCATATTTTCACATTTGTCATTTCTTTTTATATTCTGTGACTTTTACGTATTTTTCATACTAATTTATTTCCATATTATAACCACATATATGAGTTCTGTGTGAAGTTAGGAGGATGTAGAACCGTTTATATTCAAGTTTGGAGCCTCTGCCACCACATTCAAAATTTCATAACGTCATTTTTTTAGATTTTTGGTTGTTGTTATAATTTGTTTTAACCATTCAAAATAGATGCTTAAAAGTCTGTATGAATTATCATTAACTAATATACTGTGTATCTGTAAGAAAACACAAAAATACAGAGGAAGAAGTTTGGAGAAGATGGATTGCAAATCCGGCCAGATGATCAAAGATCCGGCTGGATCTTCGCAAACGTCCGACCGGACGTTCATGCTGCTCCCGGATGTCCCACCTGCTTGAATTTAAATGCTCTTTCGGCCGAATGTCCATAGATCCGGCAGGATCTTCACGATGTAGAGAAAAAAATAAAGGCTTTGAAGCAGTAAATCAGTTGAAGCTTCAAGGAGAGGGGACGGTTTTTTAAAAAAAAAATAAAAATAGAACAAAAATTATTTTCCAGGCGGACTCTTTGATTCTTAACGATTCAACAGCTCATTTTCTGCCTGAAGCGGTAACTTAACTAAATTCTGAGGTCAACCTACCATCCAAGGAGCATCAATACATCCATACTTAGCATATTTTCACATTTGTCATTTCTTTTTATATTATGTGACTTTTACGTATTTTTCATACTAATTTATTTTCATATTCTAACAACATATATGAGTTCTGTGAGAAGTTAGAAGGATGTAGAACCATTTATATTCAAGTTTGGAGCCCCTGCCACCACATTCAAAATTTCATAACGTCATTTTTTTAGATTTTTGGTTGTTGTTATAATTTGTTTTAACCATTCAAAATGGATCCTTAGAAGTCTGTATGAATTATCATTAACTAATATACTGTGTATCTGTAAGAAAACATAAAAATACAGAGGATAAAAGCTTGGAGAAGACGGATTGCAGATCCGGCCGGATGATCAAAGATCCGGCCGGATCTTCGCAAACGTCCGGCCGGACGTTCATGCTGCTCCCGGATGTCCCACCTGCTTGAATTTAAATGCTCTTTCGGCCGAATGTCCATAGATCCGGCCGGAGCTTCACGATGCAGAGAAAAAAATAAAGGCTTTGAAGAAGTAAATCAGTTGAAGCTTCAAGGTAGGTCGATTCGATCTCTCTGGGTTGAATCGATCGATCGGTAAGATTTCTTTACGATATTTATACAAATCACCTAGATCTGTTTGTGAACAATTAATCGAACATTTAATTAATCAATACGGTAATAAGTACAATAAAATGGTAGAAACTCATTTCACATTTCCTTTCTTTAAGGGTGTATGTATATTCTCGTCATTTCAATATTTCGGGTAAATAATAAATGAATTAACGTGCAAATATTAATCCAAAAAAATATAAGAAAATAATTTAGAAACTAATCGTGGATTTTCTGTCTGTAGATAAATAAAGAAATAATCCACTCAGCTAATTGTTCATTAAAATAAATAGTAACCCCATCAGCATTCAATTAATCAGGGTTAAATACAACGGACTTAATGCAGAACTAAAATTTGATTAGAAACAATATTAGGCGCGCCCATTCATTGCATCCTACTTTTCGGGTGATTTATCGCTTTATATTGTTTGTCTTTGGTATGAAATAATGACCTCATTACTTAATTAAATGGGAAATTGCCCCAAGTATGGATGATTCATTCCGAACCCAGAAATCATATGGTGTGATAACGAATGGGATTTTCCCGAAAAGGAATCTACATGTTTGTTAATCACTAGGTGATCCCGAAGCAATTCGGATGGCGACTCCATTTTTTTATGAAATCTAAAAATCTATTTAGTAGGTATGCCACCATTGCTATTGGACACCAACCGACAGGCAGCGGTAAGACGCGTCCCGGGCGCTCTGTCCACAAAGTGGCTGCCTAAGCCAAAACTCCATGTTCCCATCATTTTCTTGCAAATCCGACACCAAAAATGACTTTATCTGCCCCAAAAACCTTTGGGTCCAGTGAGAATCAAAATTTTATGTGGTGTTTTGACGGTGATCGGAGCTCGCCGGAGTTTATGCTTCTTTTTCAGATCTACCGTTTTCTGGTGAGATTTTCATAAAACTAATCATATATTTGAATTGCTGATGATATAAGCTTTCCAAGTGTGTAATCGATTTTAATTTTTCACACTTTTCAAAATTTTCCGGCAATGGGAGTGAATATCCCAGTGAGCTGCCATTAGACAAAGGCCAAATGAGCCGACCTTAGGCAAAGGACCGGCCAAAGGAGCTATCTTTAGGAATAGACACCATCAAACAAAGGCCACATGAGCCGCCATCAGGCAAAGACCAGAGGAGCCGCTATCAGGCAAAGGACCAAAGAAGCTGCCATCAAACATGGCCAGAGGAGCCGTCATCAGGCAAGGCCTAAAGGAGCCGTCCTTAAGCAAAGGACCAGAGGAGCCGCCATCAGGCAAACATCTAGAGGAGCCGCCATTAGGCATGACCAAAGGAGCAGCCATCAGGAAAAGATACAGAGGAGCCGCCATTAGGCATGACCATAGGAGCTGTTAGGCAAGGGCCAGAGGAGCCTGTAACACCACAAGAAATTAACAATTTAAGAAAATAAAACAAAACACCCCATCGCGTGGGCGACACATATGATCATGCACGTGATCAAACAACCCGAGAAAACTAGAAAATTTCAGGCTTGGTCGCGTGGGTGATGGACACGATCGCGGGAGCGATCAAAGAAGCAGAGAAAATTTGACATTTTGCTCTTCAATTCGCGTGGGTGATGGGGCAATCACCTGCGCGACTGAGAGGTCCAGAAAACTACAAATTTTTAGGCTGTAACTTGACCCAAAACTATCAGGAAACAATATGTCCTTCACATTAAACTTGCATTAAATGATATTTATGATTTTAACTCATGTAAATACATAAAAAATACACCATTACATGAACATCCAATTCCCAATACACTTATCACTTATCAATCCAAAAACCTTTTCAGACATATGTAACAAACAATCCCAAATGCATAGAATATGCTCGTGATCCTTTAGCCAACTTGATACTTCTATTTCAATGCACGTGAGCTCCTAGAATCAACAAGCTATCAGCAAGTTATCAACAACCTGAAAAATTATGCCAAGAGGGTCAGCTGGCAACTCAATAAGTATTTAATTAAATAAACATGAAATACATTAAGCTAAAATTACCAAACATACAGTTATCACTTATTTCACACAACGGATATACAATCAGGATCAATTCCAACAATCAATCACATTTTAAATCCAACCAAGGCAATTCTCAACCAAAACAATATCTTAAACCATCAACCAATGTCAAATCACACCAATTCTCATCAAATTAGGATTGCATGACTCAACCTCACATTTCCACACATTTCCTTCATTTCCTCACATAATTTCACATTTAGGTGGCCATCGATGAGACTATCCGTCCGGCTCAGTCTTGCCATCTCACACATATGGGTAGCTATTCACTAGGCTCAGCTTTCCCGTTCACACGCATATCACATCTCATGAGTCATCCTTTTCCCATTCACAATTACACTTACAATCACAATCAATTATCATCACAACATATCACAATTCTCATCGCAACCAATTCACAACTTTCTCTGTTCAACCAATAACTTATTCAAATCACAATCTCATAATTTAATCAACATCTCACCAAATCATTATTACACCATCAATAATTCAATACACAATTCAATCCAAGAACATAGCAGTTAAGCAAACATAGTAATTTCCACTTAATATACACAAGTTTAATCAATCAAATACTTACAAAAAGGTTTAGAACAATCAAATAAGCCTATGAGCCTTCCTTCATAACCTCTTTGCCTTTAGGTTCCCCTAAACATAATAATACAATCAACAAACCATTCAATAACAAAACAATATCCAAACATACAATTACCACTTAATAATCTCTCCAAAATATACTAATAAGATATTTATGTAATTATAACAAAAAACCCCTAAAATCCTCTAAAACCCTAATATAAATAATTAACACAAAAGGAGTAAACTTACTTCAATTAAGCTTCTAATCCTTCTTGTAATCTACTAGCTAATACAAACTCTTCTAAAACTCCTACTATATTCTTCAATTACAATTAAGGGTTTATCACTGGTGTAGAGAAAGGTAAAAGGAGAAGGAGATGGTGGTGGGGAAGTGTAGAGAAAGTGTAGAGATTGTCCACCCTTCATCATATTATTATTATTAATTAATTAATTAATTGCCACTTTTCCCCTTCCTTCTCTTACCACTTGTCCCATTCTTAGTATTGTTAGTATTAGGACACTTGTCCTCTTTCTTGAATTTCTTATCCTACACGACCCTCAAATAAAATCTTATTAGCTATCTAGTACCACACTCATACCTCTATTATAAATAACTCCTCTAACTTTTCTTACAATTAGGTCTTTACTACCCCAAACTTCCATAAACCCTAATACTCACAAATATTATTCTACCAATTAATATTATGCAATGCATTACATATAATTATGATGCAAATGACATGATATGATTAATGCTTAACTCATTAATAAATGAAATTTTGGTCCATGACAGAGCCGTCCTTAGGCAAAGGACCAGAGGAGCCACTATTAGGCAAAGGACCAGAGGAGCCGCCATACTAAAGGAGCGGCCATTAGACAAAGGCCATAGGAGCCACCATCAAGCAAAGGACTAGCCAAAGGAGCCATCCTTATGCAAAGACACCATCAGACAAAGAAGCCGCCATTAGGCAAAGATCAGAGGAGCCGCCATTAGGCAAAGGCCAGATAAGCCGAACTCAAACAAAAGGCTAGAGGAGCTGGCCTTAGACAAAGGAGGAACCACCAAACAAAAGGTCAGAGGAGCCACATGAGACAAAGGCTAGAGGAGCCGTCCTTAGGCAACGACTGGAGGGGCCGACCTCAGACAAAGGAGGAGCTGCCAACCAAATGACCAGAGGAGCCGTCCTTAGGTAAAGACCAAAAGAGCCAACTTTAAATAAAGGCCAGAGGAGCCAACCTCAGACAAAGGCCAGATTTTTTGTATAAGTCAAACAATTTTTGGGATCAAAAGCCAATGAGGTAACAATTTATATCCACATATGCACAACTATTTTAATTACATGCGTATAAGTATGCCTTTAATATATGATGCATAACGGAAATTAAATACATATATGCTACATCTTAAAGCATGACATCACAAAAGTATTTTATGTGCATTTGATATTTTATTCCACATATTTATGACATTATTATTTTAGTATGCTCTCATGCATAAATACAATTTAGCTATCAAGAATGGTATTATAAATAATACTACTTAGGAAATAATCTCTTAAGCACATACCTTTTATGGTGCATGAGAAAGGCACACGTGAGTCGACCAAAGACCCGTGTCCTGTGGGAGAAAGGCAAACAAGCCACGAGTCGACCAAAGACCTGCGTCCTAAGGGAGACTAGGGTGAACTGGCTACACTTAAGCCAACCAAAGACCCACTGAGGGGAAACTGGCCACACTTGAGCAAGTAAAAGACCCGCCAAGGGCAAATTTGCCACGCTTGAGTTAACCAAAGACTCGCCAAGGGCAAATTTACCACGCTTAAGCCAATCAAGGACCTAAGTCTAGGAGACTAAAGCACGGAGGCCAGGAGCCGAACCAGCCATAAAACCCCGGTGGGCAAAGGCGCTCAAAGAAAAAGGGAGTAAAATAATTAATCAATTGAAATATTTCAATCCAATCCATGTTTCCTCCTCTTGCATAAGGTGATATGGAATCCTGGAACCAGAAATTTCTCCCCCTTTGTCAACTTAAAAACACAACATTAGAGTATAATTTGATAATAAAATTAAGCACAAGGGAACAAATGGTTATCCTATGCATTAGGAAAGGGTTAAAACCTTGAAAAAGATAAACATTATGCATAAGATGGAATATAAGCTCAAAATAAGATATCATTTCATTAATTAATCATTAATACATATGAAGTAAAAAATGAAATGATAAATGCATGAAAAACAATAAAAACACTATGCATGCCAATCAAAGGGAGTAGTATCATCATGTTGGCAAGGAGGAAGGTCTAATTTCTCCTTGATTTGTTGGATGTCCTCATGAATGCATTGGAGGTCATGATCCCTTGATTGGTCCTTGATGCTAAAGTTTCTAAGGTTGGTTTCTTGGTTTTCCATCCTTAGAAGAATGTGTTGAAGGGCAGTGACCATGTCCTCAGCCAATTCTTTGGCTTTAGCAACCTCATCATCCTCATCTTCTTCTTCTTCCACTTCTTTCCCTTCTTACCCTTTTTGGCCTTAGGTTCACCTTCTCCTTCCTTTTCTTCTTTCTCAAGACCCCTCTTTCCTTCCAATTCACCCAAGGTAGCCCCAAGGCACTTAAATGTGTTGTCTGGCCTCTTGGAGACAATAAGTGCCTTTTGGGTGAAGAAAGTAATGTCCATTATCCCTTTGGTGAAAGAAATAGGCTTGGATAAAGGATAGGCTTGTGGTCTAGTGAGGTCAAAGGCTAGAAAATAGGCTATTTGAGAGACAAAGGATCCAATGAGAAGGGCTGATCCTTTGGATCTCTTGAGATGGAGAAGATGATCAATGAAGAAGTAGGAGGTTTGGATGGGAGTGTTTGGTGTGATTGCACAATGCATAAACAAAAGATCTTTATTTGTAATTTTTTCATTTCCTTCTTTCTTGGCATGAACAGAATTACAAATAATATTGTGCAACACAAAGTGGCCAAGGGTTTTGAGAGATTTGGCGGGGGTATTACCTGGGAAAAATCGAGGAGCAACTGAAATCTCCTTCCAAAAATCAGTGATCCCCATGTCGGAATCATTGAAGTTGATAATGCCTTGTTTGGAGAACCCAAAATAGGCATCCACGGATGATTTTGGCATGATTTAATCCTTCCCAAACATCTTGAACCTGCAAACATAGGTACCCCAACCCTTGTTCAAGCTTCTTAGACACTTTAAGGGTGGCAAGGAATTCAGTGGTGAGGTTTTTGTATCCAGGGTACTTAGGCTTCACAAAACTCTTCCAACTAAGGTTTTGGAGGTACCCATTAATCTCTTCCTTGATTCCCATAAGAGTTAGGGCATGATCAGAAACTGATCTAGTCTCTAAGAAAGCTTTCTCCCAAATCTTATTGTATTCAACCCTCTCCTCATCATTCAGAAGGTCTAGAGGTGAAGAGGGTGCCTCTTGAGGTTGAGGTTCGTTAGATGGAGGTGGCATATCTTTTGGTGGTTGTTTGTGGAGTACTAACTGGTTTTTGAGGGGAGGTAGTCTTAGAACGAGTTTGGGGTCCTTGTTTTTCTTAAGACTCCCTAATTGTTATTCCAGGAGCCCTTCTTTCTTTAGGTACATCAACCATCCCTATTTTCTTCTTGGGATGTTTTTCCAAACCAGCCAACAGATCTATGCCTTTTCCCTTTTCTTGCCTTGTTGATTTCTTCCCCATTTGATTGTTTATGAGTGAAAAAGTGTTTATATATTTTAAAAAATAAGTTTTAAGCTTCTAAAGAGTGAGGAGTAGAAGAGAAATATAATCTAAAAGCTTA
>CANYLF015762203.1:0-11333 GCA_948193215.1 Bocquillonia castaneifolia
CTGTTGTCATCCATAATACTAGATTCAATAGTAATCTGAGTGAGAGCTTTCCATCCTCTAGCTCCGTTTTCTCTAAGAACAATGCTTCTACTATTAATACTCCTGCTAGGAGGCCAGATAAGCCTCTTGATAGAGGTAAATAATGATGTCATGGAATGTAAGGGGGTTTAATGACCCCATTAAACACACAGAGCTTAAAGCCCTGTTGTATAGTAATAGGATTGATGCTTGTGGTATCCTTGAATCTCGAGTTAGAAAAGAAAAAATGCAGGAGGTCTGGAATCATTTGAATTTATCTCAATGGAATTTTGTCTCGAATCATAATTGTTCTGAGTTAGGCAGAGTTCTGATTATGTATAACCAATCTAAGTTGACTATTGATGCTCCTGATTTTAATCCTCAGTTTATTACTTGTTAAGTGGAGAGAGATAATAAAGTTTTCCTTTGGACAATAGTCTATGGCTATAATCCTGTTGATGATAGGATCTCTCTATGGAATAGCTTACTACAGTTTAGCAATACAGTTTCCCTCCTGTGGCTCATACAGGGGGGACTTTAATACTATTACTAGAGATCATGAGAGCTTGGGAGGTAACTGTTTGGATGATAGACACAGATATGAGTTCTCAGATTTTATTCACAATTGTAATGTATTTGAACCAAGTAGTTCTGGTCTCTTCTTTACTTGGTTAAATAATCAGCTGGGGTTGGATCGAGTTTGGAGGAAGCTGGATAGTGTGCTTATAAATGCTGAGTTTTCTGATTGTTATCCTGGTTCTTTTACACATGTTTTGTCTCCTAGCCTTTCGGATCACTCCCCCATCATCCTTAAATTTACTACTTCTAATCTTATGGGAAGAAGGGGTTCATATTTTTTAATTTCTGGTGTTCCCATCCAGAGTTTCTTAATATAACTTCCGAAGAATGGGGAAAGGAGGATGTTGGATTTACTAGTTTCTGCATTACTCAAAAATTAAAAAGGATTAAATTCATACTACAGCAGATGAATAAATCTGAATTTAGTGATATTTCTACTAGAGTTATGAATCAAAGAAGAAGAGTTGAGGACTTACAAGCTCAATTGGAGTCTAATCCATTTGATGAATGGCTTATTTTAGAAGAAAGAGGCATGGTTCAAGAGCTAAAGAAACTCCTTGCTCTAGAAGAAAGTTTCTATCAGCAAAAATCGAGGATACATTGGGTCCAACTTGGGGATTCAAAAACAAAATTTTTCTTTAATTCTATAAAGAAAAAGAGAGCACAGAACACTATAGCTAATCTTCAGAAACTGGATGGCTCCTTTGTTTCTTCTGATGGAGATATCCATTTAGCTTTCAGTGAGTATTTTCAAAGCATTATAGGTACCTCTATGATCTCAAGACAGCATTGTGATTCTATGTATTTTGGTGCTGGCCCTATTTTATCTTCTCAGGAGGGGAATGATTTATTAGTAGAAGTAATAGAGGAGGAAGTTAGATTTGCTCTTACGTCCATTGGCTATAGCAAAGCCCCAAGTGCGGATGGCTTCAATAGCAGTTTTTTCAAACATTGTTAGTTAATCATGAAGGAGGAAATTTGCATTATGGTTCAGCAAGCCTTTGTTTCAGGTACTTTTCTAAAATAATTAAGTATTACTGCTTTGACTATGATACCTAAATTGGCCAATGCTTCTAGAGTTCAAGACTTTAGACCTATTGCTTGTTGCTCAGTTCTATATAAAACTATCTCTAAAGTTATTTCTGCCAGACTTTGGAACTTTCTGAAAATTTTGGTTGCTAATAATCAAAGTGCTTTTATTCCGAGAAGGCATACCAGTGATAATGTGGCTCTAGCACATGATTTGGTACATGGATATCATCTTCATCACCCCCCTGCTAGATGTTTAATGAAAATAGATCTTCAAAAAGCTTATGATTCTGTGGAATGGGATTTCATTGAAGAAGTTTTAATAGGTCTTGTCTTTCCTAATCCTTTTATCAAATTAATAGTGTTTTGTATTGGATCTACTGTTTACTCAGTGTATTGGAAAGGTACTCAGGGTGCTCTTTTCAAAGCAAAGAAAGGTCTTCATCAAGGTGACCCTATTTCTCCTCAGACTTTTATCTTGTGCATGGAATACTTTTCTACATGCTTGCTTCTTAATTCTCAAAGCTTGTTCATTTACCATCCTGGTTGCAAGTCCTTGAAACTGACTCACTTAATATTTGCTGATGATCTTTTATTATTTAGTTCAAGTGATTCTAATTCTATCCAGACCATTATGAATGTGCTTGCTCATTTTTCTAGTGTTTTTGGGTTATCTGTTAATAGTTCTAAAAGCCACATCTACGTCTCAAATATTGCTGATAGAGATAAATGTAAATTGTTGGCTACTACCTCCTTTCAAGAAGTATCCCAACCTGTGAAATATTTGGGAATTCCTTTAATTACTTCTAGGCTTTCTATTAATGATTATCAGAATCTGATTACTAAGCTTCAAGCTAGATTGAATCAATGGAATAATAAATTCATGTCTTATGCAAGAAGGCTGCAACTCATTAATTATGTGCTTGAGTTTTCATGTTTACTGGTCTGCTATATTAATTCTTCCTAAAGCTGTTGCAGGTTTGATTGAAAAAATTTGCAAGAATTATTTATGGACAGGAACTGATTCAGATCATTCTAAGAGTCTGGTTGCTTGGCATGATGTATGCAAGCATAAGAAGGAGGGAGGGCTGAGCATAAAGCCTATTTCTGTTGGAACATAGCTTCTGTTTGCAAGCTTATTTGGAAATTATTGCAAGGTTCTAATTCTCTATGGTGCCTTTGGATTCGTTATAATAGGCTTAATGGCAAGAGCTTCTGGTATGTCAAAGCTCAAGTTTCTGCAAGCTGGATATGGAAGAGCTTGTTGAAGATCAGGGGTATTGTAAAGCAAGGATTTACTTATAAACTTGGTAATGGCCAATCATTCTTATTTTGGAAAGATCCCCGGATTGATGGATTGTCTTTACTAGATAGATTTCCTGAGTTGGATATCAAAGGATCAGGTATTGGATTAAATTGTACAGTGGCTAGTAGATGGAATGGTAGATGGAGACCTCCTGAGCCCCAAAATATCCAAATGAGAGCAGCTTGGGCTTTAATTCATCATCATGTTCTCACTGATGTAGAGGACTCTATTGAATGGGCAGGAGCAGGTAACTATGCTACTAAATTTGTATGGAATCTAATCAGGACTAATGATCCAAAGGTTAATTGGTATAATTTAGTTTGGACTAAAATTACTATTCCTAGATGTCAATTTGTTCTATGGCTTGCAATTCGAGGGAAATTGAGAACTAAGGATAGGCTAGCTCTATGGGGGGTGTCCCTAATAACCTGTGATCTCTGTGCTACTGGTGTGGAAACAATTGAGCATCGTATGTATGATTGCATTATTAGCAAGCAGGTTTGGAACAGGATGGTTTAGGTATGCTGCTTCCCCAATCATTTTCATTCCTGGTCAGATCTGATTTACTGGTTTCAGCAGAAGACTAAAGGGAGAAGTAAAGTTGCTGAATGCATAAGGTTAATTTTAGCAGTTACAATTTACACTATTTGGAGAAGTAGAAACAACAAAGTCTTCAATAATATTAATCCAAGCATTATACAGATTCTGCACAGCATTAAACACTTAGTCTTATATAGATATCATGATAAGGTTCATAATTCTAATTTGTTTAATTTTTTGGAGAGGGTAAAGAATTTGTAGAGTGTGGCTAGGCTATCGCCTAGCTTGTGTTCATTACATTATCTTATTAGCAATGGATCCTTTTTTGGTTTTCCTACCAAATTTTTTTTTATCATATTATATTTCAATAAATTGAGAATATTTTATATATTATCATCTTTCACCAAATTTGGGACTATTTGAGTATTTTTTTTTCTAGTTTCTATGAATTTTTTAATTTATTCAATTAAAAAATGTAAAAAATAATTTCATGATCAAATGTTTTTTATTTTTTATAAATTATATTGAATTTTTTTGATTCATATGAAAATTTTCATATCAAAATTCATTAAAATGAATTTTTTACGAGGTGATAAAAATTGGATAATAATAAAAAAAATTTTATGTTACAAAAATTAAAGTTTCAACATTTAAAAATTGAAGACGATAACGTTTTAACGGGTAAAAGTTAAGTAGATTGAATTTAATTAAGCCATTAGTTACACTCCTTGATAATTATATTAATATTTATATTTATTAATCTAATGAGGTTGTGGACAAGTTTGCATCCAACGGTGAATTACAGCCACAATACTAACAGACGGCGTAGATTTGTCAAAATATTCCAGGAATCTAGGGCATTGTGACATCGCCGTCAACCTGTATTTCTTACTTTTGTATTGCATGAAGTTGGCCGTTAGGTGCGATTCTCTGGTGCGCGGGCCCCTTCATTTTTTTTTTAGATACCCCCTTCATTTCTTATTTTACTTTTCTCTGACTAAGCCATCTTTGGTTAATTTCGCTTTAGCTATTATTTCAAAATTCAAACTACACATTGCTTTCACAAGGGGAAAAAAAATCCAAACTACATCGTTAATTAAATTTGATTTTTTAGTTAAATTAAATAAAAAGAAAATACATTACAAAAAGATAGTCATCCAGAATTCATATGTTCGTTAACAAAATTTTTTAGTGTCTAATTCTAATTTTAATTTTTTTTAATAGTTAAGAGAAAAATACTTTTTTCAATATTTTTATTTTCATATTTTTTACGTTATTTCTCTATTTATTCTTAGTAATTCATTTCATAAATAATACTTTGTTTTTCAAAAATGTGAAATATTTAATATTTAATGAGATGATATAAATAAGTAGTTCTCAAAATAAAATAGCTATAGATTAAAAATATATAATTAAAATTATACATTACACTTTTTTCATTTACGTGAAGATAATTTGTCAAAGGAAATGGAACAATACAATTTACACAATCGATTCTAAATAAATTATTTTTTAGCAGAACTGAGTATTATTATTGCTTATAACACATATAATAAATATAATTTTTATATAAAAGATGTAAATAATATTTATAACACATATAGTAATTAAATATAATTTTTATATAAAGATAGAAAAAACATTCACTTTATAAATTAAGTAAAAAAAATGATTAAAGCGTGCATGTTAATTCTGTAATACTCACATGTGGAAAAAAAAAAACTTAAATTGTACACACACACTCTCTCTCTCTCTCTCTCTATATATATATATAGCATTGTAGTATATATTTAGAATAAGTTTTGATAAAAAAATTAAAATTCTAAATAGTAAGAAATAACTTCTTTTAAGTTAGAAAACAAGAATATAATAGTGAAGAAGTTGCATTCTTTTCATTAGTATTTCAAAATAGATAATTCTCCAATGTATGAATTTATACGTCCTTTGATTTATTAAAAGATAGGAAGAAATTGAAATTGGAATGAGTAATTTCTATTTATAATGTTTAAATTAGTTAAAATAAATGAGAAAGGAGAATAAAATTATCCATTTAATAGGATTTATACATTCCTTTCTACTCTTGAAAAATAGCTTTTTAAAAAAATCATATATTAAAATTTTAACGTTTCAAAACTCATGTATAATATTTATGTAAAATTAAAATAGGCTAGATACATAACTTCAGCTATAAATTTATACGTTTTAACTCTTAACATCTATGATTTTTTTTACCTATTTCCTATATGAATGTTTATTTATAACATATTTTACCTATGAATTTTTTTATAACATATTTCCATATTGATTGAATGATTTAATTACTAATTTAAACAGTTTAAGGTTAAATAGGTCGTAAATAAAATTGTATAGATGAAAGATATTATATACTCCCCCATCCCAAAAAGATGAGCAGTTTTGAGGAATTACTTGTTCCAATTTATGGGTGGCAATTTAATGCACAAAGTAATGAAATGTCATATATACCCTCTTTTATTGTTGTGGTGGACTTTAATTTCAATATAAGTTTAAAAGAATTAATTTAGTAAATAAGAGTAATTGTGACTTTTTCTCAGTGAATTAATGCATTTTACTTAGTTAAATTAACTTTTTTTAATATGTGTGTTTGTCTAAAAGTGTTCATCTTTTTAGGATAGAGGGAGTATGAAAATTCATAAGTGAGAAAGGTTATAAATAACAAAATCATGAGTGAAATAGGTAAAAGTAAAAAGTCACAGCTAGCAACGTTAAATAAAAAAGTTGATGATGAAATTATGTACTCCCTTCGTTCACTATAATCTGTCATTTTGGACAAGATTTCTTGTTTCAAATTATCTATCCATTTAAGAAATCAAGGAGTTCATTATTATTTTCTTCAATAATTGTTAATATCCCAAATTGGGACATCCCAATAAGGGTGTTTGTGTAAATTATAAATAGAAAATTGATAAATTATAAATTGATGATTAATAAATGTGTACTGAAAAGTTAAACAAACTTAAATTAAGAGACAAAAATGTCCCTATTGGGATGTCCCAATTTGGGACATTAAACACTTTCCTATTTTCTTTCACTATTACCTCACTTCTCTCATATTTATTGTTATTGGAAGTGGAGTTTTTCTTTTCAAAACATTTAGTATTAATTATTAAAGGAAGGATAAATTAGTCATCACAATGGCTTTTTATAAAAATAAAAAAACACTATTGATTTCCTTAATAGACGTGTTTTTATCTAAAAGGACGGATAATAGTGAACGAAGAAAATATTTAGCTATTAAAATACGTAAATGTAGCTTTAACGAGTTATTTATGTGTTTAATAAGTAAGTTATGTAAACCTTAAATTATTCAATAAAAATTTTAAATTGAATTAATATTTTCTTAAGATGGACTTGTTTAATTAATAGAATATAAAATTATATTCATATTTGGACAATTTATTTAGCAAAGTGATTGCAGACAGTCATCCACTAGTGCTTTGTTTTTTTCAATTAACAATATAGTCATGCCATGTTTGTTTATTTATTACTACTACTTTTGTTTTGAAGCATGTAAAGAATATATAATTTCAGTTTTTCAACTTGAGATTGCTAACTAAGGAAATGAAATGACAAAAATGAATTGGACCCCCTATGGTAGGTGTTGGTCGGTTGGATGGCATGAGATTCTTTGCAGTGTACCTATTTTTGTGTAAGCATTTCACGCCCAATTTTCTCCGCAGCAGGTATCGCATCAGCACACCCACCCAACAGCCATCGACCATTCGTCACGAGTCAGAACTCATGAATCCTCAAAATGGCTAGCCGCGAGGTTCGGTCAGGCTCGAATCACTGTGCATATATCAAATCAAGCCGTTCATTTTACCAACATTTGAATACGTGGCCCATGCAGGAGTAAGCAAAGGGCAAACTAACAGACCAATCACTAATCTCTAAAAAGTTTAATTAATGAGTAACCCATTATTTATCTATATAGGACTACTGTCCTAGTCCGTCAGTATTAAACTTTGAATGCATAATTTTGTTAAATTTGCAATGGAGCCGCCAAAATGTTTGTCAAGCTACCTGAACATAGTTAGTCATAATTCGCAAGCTTCCCCTTCCATATATCACCACTTTAATTTTATCCTTACATGCAGTAACTCTTTTTTTTTTTTTTGTCTAGATTATAATTCCCCATTTCAAAATCATACTATTTCGTTTTTCCATTTCAGAAAAATTAAAATGGCTTGTAATTATTATCAAACAAAACTATTTTTTTTTTCAATTATCTGTAGTTTTCTTTTTGTTGTTGTTGAACAGATAGCAAGTTCATTCAAAAGGAAAATGAAATTATATAATACTGCTAAAGTAAGTGCAGTGTCTTGCCTTAAATTTCATACAATAAAAAAGCAATTAAATGCTAAGCTTGTTATGCATTCTAATAGAATATCATACTCTTACTAATCTTGATGATGTACAATACTCATCCTGTCAAATTATTAAGGAGAGAGTGAAGGATTACTATTACGAGTGAAGCCTCCGGACACCATTTATAACACTATCTCAGTAAGTCAGAGCTTTATCACTTGGAGCAAATATTATCACAAAATTTTCACCATCTTTAATTAGTGGCCTTGTTACCTCGCTTCCATGGAAATATGGTTAAAAGCTCATATAGAGCATATCTAAAACATATATAAAATTAAACTAAAAAAACAAGAAAAAATAACTAACATTATAAATAAAGAAATAACGAAGCCATAAAATAACCCTCTCTTACACTAAAAATTGATTTGTATATTATTTCATTTTCTAAATTTTCTATCTCTGGGGGCTAGAGTTTTTAAAGAGAATGATGTGCATGTACCAATGTATAGTTGAATAACAAAAAAAAAATCTTCATATATACAAAGAGAACTCAAATCTCTTTTAATTATTAAATTTTATTCAAAAGCATTTCATAATTCTTATTTGAATCCACATATACAAATTTTCCTAGATAGGAAAGTATTGTTTTTTTTTTGTTGATAATTTGACAATAGTGGGTCTCGAACTCGAAACCTTTCACCTCCTACCCACATGAGTAGTACCAGTCTACCTAAATAGGAAATTATTATTTCAAATGATGTATAGCTAAAATGTGGATATAACAAAGATACAAATACTAATAATCCTAAATAAAAATAATCTTGAATGTAGAACGTTTGTAAATATTTCATGTTATTGTAATTTAGTCAATTATTTTAATCTTCATAATTTTACTGTATTTTTAAATTTCAACTGTGAATCTATTGAAATTGAAAGGTAAAATGAGCTAAATGATGATAAATACAATATACATTTATTTAAAATCCATATATAATTATTTTCAATAAATCTGACATAGTTATTTTAGACTTGTACACAAAGATGGGATTTTTTTTTTTTTTTTGTGTTTTCAGGCAACAAACTGCCAGTGTTCATAGAATACTGTATATGATTGAGTAATGCATTTTAAGTAATTTCATGTTGTAAGTAGTACAGGTAGAGTTACAAATATTGTAGAGAAATTTCAGCGGCTTTTGTAAGTTGATTTCTCTTTGTTTTGCAAGGTATGCCTTGTTTTTTTTGCATCTTTTCTTTTGTTAAACCATTAAGATCTCCTCTTTTTTGGTGCTTCACTTAAAAAAAAATAAGTGGGGACTTTTTTTTATATTTTCTATTAATGATATTTTTCTCATTCTTTATTCAAATTTAAAATAATATTTTAGTGATTTTAAAAACTTTTTAAGTGTAAATTAGATTTTTTTAGGGTAAAATACTTTAACCTCATTCAAGATCATTATATTGGTTTATATGAATTTCCCTCTTTTTAAAATATTTAACTAGGATATCATCAAACTTAATTCATTTTCACCACTCCCCCTTATGTTATAATGGCTCCCTATGTTTGGTTGTTTTTTTTGCTAGGATTAAATTACGTACTGCTGTGTTTTTTTTTTTTTTTGATATTTATTGTCTCAGTAGTATTACAGGCCCTTTAAACCCAGACTAATCCACTGTTAGGGAGTCGTTGCCTAGTTATAACTCATTTGAGCCCCTTGCCCTCTCCCAGCGAAGGCGATACTCGAACTCGAGATCTCTCATTGAAACCATAAGGACTTTGTCATCTGTATAATGACTATTTCACTTAACTTAATTTCAAATTTTAACTTTTCATAATTTTTATTTATATTATTTTATAATTATTGTAATATTAGTTCTTTTATACTGTTATTTTATTAAAAAATATTTATCATAAACATATAATAAAATTTTAATTGTAGAACTGACAGAAATACAATAATTTTATATTTTTCGATTCAATTATTTATTATTTTTAACGGTTTTTAACAAAAGTCAGTAAAATATTCATTATTTAATAGAATATAATGAAGTTATAAAATTGTTGTAAAATAGTGTTTTTGTTCTTCTTAAGTAAGTAAATAATTATTTAATTTTTTTGATAGTATAATTATTTAATTTTATTCTATAATTTTTTTTAAATACAATTATAAGAAAATAATTTGGAGAGATTTTTCATTCAAATATGTCTAACAGATAACCAACACTAATTTTTTTTAAAGAGAAATACAAACAACGTTTTCTTTTCCAGTTCCTATATAATGTAGACACTTTTCATTTTATTTCAATCATCAACTTTACAACTTCACACGCAAGTTTACTCTATTTCAACATTATCATATCGATCCTTTCAAAAAAAAAAACATTATCATATCGAGTTAAATTAAAATCTACACCCTTTTAATAATCATAAAAATTATTTGATTTATGAATATATTCACCTAATAATTGAGAAATATTTTTATAAACACATCATCAAATTAGTTTATAGTATTTTAAATTGATGATGATACATTATAAATCAAATAATTTTTTCAATTATTATATGAATAAGGATTATGATTTAAAATAATATGGGAATACACATACATCATACATACATACATACATACATTCATACATACATATAGGGGCGGAGCCAGAACTTCAACTTAGGAGGGCCAAAAGTAGGGGTGAGTATTCGGTTTTTATTTCGGTTCGGTTTAAATTTTTCTCATTCCTTAAACCAAACCGAATTAAATAAGAAAAATTTGGTTTGTTGGTTTTCAGTTTTTAGAACAAGATTTTAGATTAGTTCAATTATTTCAATTAAAATTTTCAAAATTAATAACCAAACCGAACCAAATTTAAAATTTGATTCGGTTTTTTAGTTTGGTTCGGTTTTGCTCACCCTAGCCAAAACTAAATAAAACATATATCTCTTATATTTTATGGTTTATTTATAATTTTTTTATATGATATAGAATGATAAAAGAATTGCTCCCTCTATTCAAAATTAACTATCTTCTTAAATATTTTTTGTTCTAAATTATATCATTTTAGAAATCGATGAGTTAATTATTGTTTTTTTCCACTCTTATAATCTCAATTGTTTTACATTTTAATATCGATGGTACTTTTTCTAGAATTATATTTTTTCTTTTAAACTCTCTAACATTAATCGTTACAAGAAGAGTAAAACAGTCATCTTAGTAATTTTTTATAAAAGCGAGAACATTTTTAATTATTTTCTTAAAGGGTGTTTTATCTAAAAGGATAGTTAATTTGGAACGAAAAGAGTAATTATGAGTAAATAATTAATAAAATAAGGCTTAATGGATTTAAGATGTATATAAAAAAATAGATTAAAAGGTAAATTAAAAGTTATAAAAAAACTATAATTAAAATTTTGAGAAATGTAAATGAAGAAGAAATGAAATTAGACATAGTAAAATTAGAAAAGAATATTAATTTGAAGGGCCAAAGTAAAAAAAGGAGTGTGAGAAAAATATTTTATATA
>CANYLF015764670.1:0-12723 GCA_948193215.1 Bocquillonia castaneifolia
CACCTTCAATCTTAGCTAGCTTCGGGCAACAGCGAACCGCCCTCATCCCTGGCAAACTCAGCAAGCCGTCTCCAGCAGGTTCGGGTAATGGTAAGTCACTCCATGTTTAGACACACAGTCGGTGGCAAGCCACCCTCAACAATCCGAGGTGATAGCAAGTCAAACATCTATCCAAAAGTACAATCGACAGCGGGCCAACTCCAACTGTCACAGACATGCAACCGGCGACGAGCCCGATCCAACAAATCCCGGTGATCGTAAATCACCCCTTACTCAGATGTGCAGTCAGCAGCAAACCGTCTCCAGTAATGTTAGTTGGCAGTGAGCCATGTCCAATGATCCTAACCAATAGCGAGCCTTCCCCAGCGAAACCGAGGCGATAAAGATTCACCTCATGATTCAAGGATGAAATCGACAGTGAGCCGCCTTCAGTAAACTCAGACACATTACCGACAGCGAGCCACCCTCGACAAACCCAGGTGATGGCAGATCACCCTTTACTCAGAAACACAGTTGGCAGCAAAGCACCCTTGGCAGGTCACCTCATGATTCAGAGATGTAACCGGTAGTTGACCACCTCAGCGAATCCCAACGATGATAAACCGCCCTTGACTACAGAATTATAAGCGACAAACATCTACCTTCAAAATCTTTACAATTCTAAGCGACAACAAGTCACCTTCATCCCCAACAAGCACAACAGCGATGGCCAGCCACCTCCAATCTCATCTAACATCAGGCGATAGCAAGCTGCCTTTAAAATATCAGAATTTCAGGTAACGGAGAACTACCTCCAAAACAGCGACATGCCCCCATCAGGAAGCCACAAAATCTCAAATGCCAACGACCCATTATCAAAAAAAATTCCAGATGGCAACGAGCCTTTTTCAGAAAATGACTAGACAATGACAAGTCACCTACAACTCCAGAAAATTCAAGACAACAGCGAGCCGCCTTCAGTAGACTCAAGTGATAGCAAGTCACTCTTGATTTGGAAAACACAGTCGGCAATGAGCCACCTTTAACAATCCCAGGTGATAGCAGATCACCATCTACCTAGAAGTGTAGTCGGCAACGAGCCATCTGCGGCAATTACGACCGGTAGTGAGCCACCTTCAACGAATCTGGTAACTAGCCGGCAGCAAGCCATCCTCAATAATCATAGCTAGCAACAGGCCATCCTCGGTGATCCCATAACCTATTCAGAAGACAACAAGTCACTAACCCAGAATCAACCCAGAAGACGCATGTCACCATCAGCACTTTAGAAATTTCCCATAACAACTGACCATCTATTTGACTGCAAGACCTCAGGGGACAGTAAGCCACCTTCAACTCCAGAGTCCTAGGCAGCAATAAGCCACCTTCCACCATCATAATTTCAAGCGACAATGAGCCACTTCCAGCACTAGAAATATTAAATGGCAGTAAGCTACTTTCAAAATTAGGCGACAGTAAGTCACCTCCAGCACAGGTTTCAGACGACAGCAAACTACCTTCAGTAAGCTCCAAGTAAAACCCACTAGCTACATAGGAATAAAGTATCCTAGATTTTTTGGGTAAAATCTCGATGTCCATCTAGACTGCTACTAGTCTAGATTTCTATGTCTAGTCGATCGAAAGTATCCTAGATTTTTTAGGTAAAATCCCAACGTCCATCTTGACTGCTAGTGGTCTTGATTTCTATGTCTAGTCGATAGAAAGTATCCTATATTTTTTGGGTAAACCCCGACGTCCATCTAGATTGCCAGTGATCTAGATTTCTGTGTCTAGTCAAAGCATCCTAGATTTTTCAGGTAAATCCCTACGTCCATCTAGATTGCCAGTGATCTAGATTTCTATGTCTACTCGATTGAGAGCATCCTAGATTTCCTGGGTAAAACCCCACCTCCATCTAGATTGCCAATGATCTAGATTTCCTTGTCTAGCAGAACCATAGGTGTCCTAGACTTTCCCAGGCCTGTCCCGACGCCTCTTTAGATGCTAATGTCTTAGGTTCTTAGTCTAGACCGATATATTATCCTAGACTTTCCTGGGCCTATCCCGACGACTCCTAACTTGCCAGTGTCTTAGGTTCTCAGTCTAGACAGACCAAGCTTGTCCTAGACTTCTTCGTGTTAGTCCTGACAAAATTGGAATGAACGTGTTCCAAAACCTGGTCTAGACAAGCCAAGTGTCTTAGACTTAACAGGGGAAACGGGCTACCTCCCAACACCTTAGCAAAGGTTGTCAAATCACTAGGGCAATGTGCTTCATAAGTATCCTCAAACATGTTTTCTTTTCCAAACACTCATTCATTCGATCATTTCTAAGCTCTAGCAAAGCGGAGGCAAACTATAGACACTGAATTTTGGGATACTAGATCTTTAGGACTAAGTTAAGGACTTTGGATAAATTATCTATTTTGGGGAGTTTATTCTGAACAATTAAAGGAAAAAGATAAACCCCATAAGCACCAAAGATTCGGTCAGATCATCAATGATTCGGCCGAAGCATCAAAAGCCCATGATTAGGGCAACCAAGCCTTAAGGCCCTAAAGAATCAGCCCACCAACCAAAGGTCCGGCCGGACCTCCAACAAACATTCGGCCGGATCTTTACCCTAGACAATAGGGATAAGAATGAATATTCACTACAGAGTGGTGATTTGACAATAGAGGAAGTAGGCTTATGTGCCTATACCTCTCTGCAATATAAATACCATGCACAACACCTCAGTAAGAAGAAGAGGCACTTGTGACCACTGGCACACACACACAGACTACTTCAACATTAAGTAAAAATCCTTCAGTAGGAGGAAAAGAAGAGAAGAGGGAGTACAGCTTCATTATCTCCGGTTCTCGACGATTCAATAAAATGATAACCAACTAAGAGTATAACGATTATAAGGATCATCCTAGCATCCATACATCGTAAAAACAAGGCTTTGGTTGTATCATTCCATTGATATCTTAATGTTGTAAGCTACTGCAACTTTGTATGTTCTTATATAACTAAGCTCTTTCGGTCTTTCTTTGAATGCATGGGCTTTTGAGGCTAAGGCGATGAATTAGAGGAGGAAGAGAACATAGCTTCAGAACTCAACCAAACAACAAAAGGATTCAAACATGTCTTTGAATCCATAAATATATTTGACCTGTAACAACTTATTATACTTCAGACTAGGGGTTCCTTTATACCTCAGGGAGTCATATTTATATCTTATGTGTGTTATATTCGAAAGGCATGAAATAAACAGGTGTAAAATCGATCAAACCACCTCCAGCAGCCGATTACAGGTCTGGTCAGATCTTTTTATCTTGCCTTGGGACGTCCGGCCGAACCTTTGATCATCCAGCCGGATGATCAAGGTTTAACTAGATGTCCCACCCGCTTACAATATTTTCAAATATTGGGCCAGCCCAATCAATCATCCGATCGAACCATCAATAAAGGTCCGGCTAGACCTCCACGCATGGGCCATGCACAAAATGCCAACAAATGGCCTGAACGCCCGAACTATTTTGAAGCTTCAAGGTCGACTGATAAGTCCAATCCAGGACCAATCAGTCGATCGGTAAGATTTCCTGAACCCTATTTAATTTATGGTTAACCACCTAGAACTAAACATTAAATAATTAATCAGACATTTATAATAAATAAACCCGATAACAAGTACAATAAAATGGTAGAAACTCATTTCACATTTCCTTTCTTTAAGGGTGTATGTATATTCCTGCCATCCTAATATTTCGGGTAAATAATAAATAAATTAATGTGCAAATGTTGACCGGTTAATATATGTAAAATACGTTAGAAACTAACTGTGGATGTTCTATATGTAAATGAATAAGGAAATAATCCACTTGGCTAATTACTATTAAAATAAGTAGAACCCCACCGATGCAACAAACAGCACTCAATCAATCAGGGTAATTATATTGGACATAATGCAAAGGTAAACCCGGTTAGGAACAATATTAGACGTGACTATTCATTACATCCTACTTTCCGGGTGATTTATCGCTTTATATTGTTTTTCTTCAGTAGGAAATAATGACCTTATTACTTAATTAAATGAAAAATTACCCCAAGTATGGATGACTCATTCCGAACCCAGAAATCATCTGAAGTGATGACGAATGGGGATTCCAAAAGAATCTACCTGTTTGTTTATCACTAGTTGATCTCGATGCAATTCGGTGGCGACTCCACAAAAGTAAGATAATATGCCATCTTCTAAAAATAAAAAATAAAAAAAAACAAAAGTATATAAAATTGTAAAATAAGTTTACATGCTCTTCCTTAATTAGTCCCAAGCAACATGTAGATGGAGTAGAGATGGTAATGTCATAGTAATTTAGGATACTCGACCCAGTTCAATACCAATACCAATAATATGGTACGAGTAATTATGAAAATAAAATTGTAATTATCAAAGCCATCAATTAATAAAAACAAAATCCGTGCTACAAACTATTTTGACTACAAAAAATTACCTTGTGACAATTAACTACACTTTCATAGTATTTCAGATATTCAAACAAATCTATTCATTTACCAACTAATTAAAAAAAATACCATACAACAAAAAGAATGTTGTCCATTGACAAATCAAAGAAGACCTAATTTGCAAGTGAGAAGATGGAATTAGAATAATTATGTGCTAGAAAAATATAATAAAAGATATAAATATATTTTAGAGAATGAAATGCTAGCCATTGAGCAAACACAATCCAGATAGTTTGACTCAAAAGGAATCAATAATAGCCACCATAGTCATTGTCATGAGCTATCATCACCACCAACAAGACCACCATCATCATCACCATAATAAGCCCACTTATTATATATATTATAAACCAACAAAAAATAGTACCCACTATTTCAATGTTTCTTCTCCATTTTAATGCTTTTCATATATATCTTTCTTCTTGTTTGCATTTTTTTCCTAGACAAAAATAATTATGTGGTTCTTCTTTTGGCTTTGTATCAGAAAAAAAAAACATCCCTATTTGTTCTCACTTTCGATTTCTTTCCAACTTTAATTTTTCTCTTTGTACTATATGTTTTCGATACTTTTTATAATTTTCATTGAACTTTTTAATCTCAATTTTACTTTAATTTCAATTTTTGATTGAAATTTTATTTTTAAGGCAAAATGAGTTTTTGTAAGCTATAACTATATCACAATATTTCATAACTATATTACAAATTAGTATATAATTGAAGAAAAGTTGGTGAAAATTTTTAATTATTGAGAACTTCAATTTAATTTTATTGATATTTTCACTAATGTAACTCTTAATTTCTTAAATTTATAAAAAAATTACTTAAATTTTATGTTGTTACTCTTTTAAGTTATTAAAAATTTATTTAATTTTCAGCAACTTTATTTTAATAAAAAATTTAAAATATTTATCAAAATATCATTAAAATTATTTCTTAGTATTAATTTTATAACATTTTAGATTTTTAAAAATTATTTAATTTGAATTATATTTCATATATTATTTAATAAATAATATTAGTTACTAATTCAACTAATTATAAATTAACACTATAAATGTTTTAAAATAAATTTATGTATATATTTTTAATTATAAACTAATCTGTTGTAAAATTAAGTTAAAGCACTAGAGTTTATTTTTACAACTATATGCTTAGATTAAATTTATATTTGTTATGATTCAAAAAAAAAAATTTGGACCATTACACACTTCTAAATTTAAAGTATATTTGATAAATTTAATATGGTAATAATAAAAAATTCACTTTATCTATTTTTAATTGCATAATTAACTTAATGAATATATGGTTGCCATTGCTAAGGTGAGATCCACTTTAATGTGTAAATCCATATAGATGTTAGTTAATGTTGTAAATGGACCTGATAATAGAAAAAAATAATTTTTCTAATTTTGCAATTTTATTATATATATCTTTTAATTTTATTTTTTTATTTCAATTTAATTTTTTGGTTGTGATTTTTATCTTAAGTTAATAATCTTTATTGAATATATCATTTTCCTTTATTCAATTAGCATGTGGTTGATAATAAAACTGTTACTAACTATTAATTTTAAAATTTCACCGAATAGTTAAAAGAATTAATTGATAAAAAAAATCAAATATTAGTTGGTTGAATATGTTCAGATGAAGTTACTATATATATATATATATAGGCTGTTGAATCACATTAAAAGATTTTTAGAGTGCCAAAGAATTTTGTAGGTTCTTCTAATGACATATTGTTATATATATATATTTAAAAAAATGATTTGGCCAGTCACAAGGGTGCTGTCCAAGTTTGAAAATGTCTAAAGTTCGATACTTTTACTTTATGACCAAATTCATATATACTAGCATATAATATGATCGATATTATATGTGTTCCCATTCTTCTTTGTTCCATCTCTTTAGTTCTTGCAAAGACTTCTATTCAAATCGATGGTCTTCATTACATTTTCATGCATTTGACATTATTAAAATAAGAAAGTAAACGGTGAGATCATCTTAATATATATATATAACTTATTAAATGGGATACGCAAGATTGGATATATAAATGTAAACAAAAATCAAATATACAAAAACTGTATTGTATATATGCATGTGAAAGGCATAGCCCATAATACCAATTTACGTTGATTACACAGGTCAAAACGCGTTCCAAGTTTATCACATTTTCTAAGATATCAGATGGTGATGCATTTGATTTTCTACATTAAAAAAAGGGTTAGAAATATATATAATATTTGACCAGTGAAAGTTGGTACAATTGACAAAATTCTTCTTATTTTGGGAAGAGATCTCGAGTTTCAAGTCTCGTCTTCGCGGAAGAAGATAAGGGTTCAAATGAATCATAGTTGGATGCTGACTCCCTCAACGGTGGATTAATCTGGATTTAAAGAGTTCGGGATACCTATCAAATAATAATAATAATAATAATAATAATAATAATAAGGATAAGGATATAATTTGACCCAGACAAATTAAACAAATTAATGGAGAATATGATTTTAGGGTTAATAACCCAAGAATTCAAAATTCTGACTTTTGGCCGATTTATCTTTCTATGACAATTATATCCCATATTTTCATTCTTAGTACCATGGTTACTTATTAACTCACCAATATAATTACATAAATATGCCTCCAAAATAAATAAATAAATAAATAAAATTAAATGAATAAATATTTTGATCTCTTTAAATTGGGTCTCAATATAGTCCTAATTAATAAAAATGTATGTAATTTTTTAATTTATACCTATCTAGCTAAATCATGGCTTTTGATATTAAACTATATATGGTTTAATATTTGAAATATTATTTAAGGATGTTGTAATTTCTAAATTTTCATATAATTAAAACAATTTGGTCCCTGAACATTATACTTCTTTACCACTCAATATTAGGCATTTAAAAAGTTTCCTGTTTAGACAAATGTTTTTTCTTCTTACAAACTTTATATTGTTCGTTCTAATTAATAAACTATATATTTTAACACCCAACTCAAAATAAATGTACACAAATACATAAGGTTACACTTGCTAAAAATCCAAATAATTTGGTTGCAATCGAGCTTAAGAGTGACTTGACGGTCTGTAACTAAAATTGCTCATTTTGCAGCTAGAAGGAGGAGGGAGAACATCTTAAATCACACTTAAATATTTTGTTAAGACATGCAACAAAATTGAATAACTTGAGACCCAACTTACAAAAGAAACTGGCTCGTTCAATTGGCATTGCTTAGTAATTGCTCATGGTCATTTATGGACAGTGGAAATGGGAGTTTTTCTCAAGCCCAATTAGATCTTTTGGGCTGCTAAGGCTACATAGGAATGTGATAGTGCTAATTAATAAGCCCCCAAAATTTACAAGCTTAGCCCTCCTTTTGCTTTGACAATTGCATAACAAAAGCCTTGCTTTTTGGACCTACACAATCCAAAGCAAAATGACAAATATCAACACTTTTTTAAAATCAATTTTGATGTCCTTTGTTTCTTTCTCTTCATATGACAGACATTATCCCCTTATCTCAACTAACTGTCTTCTTTCATGTTAGGTGTTCTTCATGACTACAGTAGTTCCGTAAGTCATAGGTAATAAATGACACTTCTTATTTACATACAGACCCGGTCAGGTGCAGGGTCAAGACTTATCCTGTAATAAAAATAAAACTACTATGATCATCTATATAACGATTAACGAAAAACACTTTGTAAAAGAAATAGAAAGAAGCATAAAAATTGATGGATCTCTAAGAAATCTCTCAATAGTTTTTTAATTGTCCTTGCGATATAAGAGGTAATCTACCATAATAAAGTTAAAGATAGGTAATAAGGTTATACGTGGAGTTCTGATTCCACTCTGATGTCTAAGTCAATATAGGTGTTTTAGAGAATTAATTGAATAAATTAGACTCAAGCATTCCGTACCTATTTATAATTGAAAGAAGAGTCAAATTGGTACACCAACTTGTGACACGAGGTCAAATTAAAAAATTTGAATAAAATCAGCAATTTAGTATCAAACTTCTATTTAACGTGTCAAATAGGGCACAATATTATTTATCCTTTTTTAAATTTCATAAAATAATTGATTTTAACAGAATTTCATCTAATAATATGTACGAATTATAAAATATCTAATTCAAATTTTTAAAAATTAAAAAAAATACTTTTGATCGACAAATCATTTTTTTATTTCTTAATGAAAAAATTAAATAAATCATAAAAAAAATATGAAATGTATGAAAAGGGGATAATTTTTCTTGTAACGATCTAAGACAATGTGTTTGAGATATTCAGATTGTTAATGATAAAGTTTGATTAGTTTTGCATAGTTAATTTGTTAACAAAACCTAATTAAAAATTATACTATTGACTAACTATTTGTTAAATTCAAAAATTAAGATAATTAAAATCCACCAATAACTATTCCAATAAATTTAATATATAATTTGAGATTTTTACATAAAAAATGGTACCATTTTTATCGATTTTTATTTTTTTATGATTTTTAAAGTGTTTCTGTTAAAAAATCGAAAGAAATAATTTATCGGTCACAATTTTTCAAAAATATTTTCTAATATAAATTAACTTTTTAAAAATAACATATAAAAAAATAAGATAAAAATATGCTAAAATGAATTTTTTGATGAATTATTAAAAAATGATAATTGACATTTTTACATCTATTAGACCCGTTAAATAGAAGTTTAGAAATAAATTGATGATTTTACCCAACTTTCCTTAATTTTGCCCAGTGTCACAATTTGGTGTACCAATTTGACCATTCTTCCATTTATAGGGATAGCCAGGGTAGAAACCCTAACCTTTCAGATAACTCCCACCTTACTGCATAGGACTTATCCTTTGTTGTTGAAGTGGTTTTAGGACTCTAATCAATGTAAGATTGAGTGTTCTATTAGGATTTAGCTACTTGATCTATGATGTGTGTGAAACACACATATATATTAGAATTTAGAGATGTTAGATTAGGGGAATTTTAAGCTAATTTAGAGTCTAAACCGTGCAATTCCTCTAGTTATGTATCATACAAGTGCGAATTTGATTTCTTTATAGTTCTTGTGTTTTCAAGGTGATTTATACTTGTTTTGATGTAATATTGATGTAGGTGTGAAGCTTTGGGAGTTTGGGAGCTAAATGCAACATTTGTGGTTCGGAGCTTAGAGAGCGCTAGTTTGCGATTTCGGGGATTGACTGACTTTGGGGAGCAATGCTATTTAATGTGGGAGAAGTTAGGACTTGAGAAACTCCATAGTTCAAGGGAATTCTGTCTATTTTCCATTGGAATAAAAATTAGCTCATTTGGACCAAAGATGGTGGAGAAATCAGCCATAGATCAAGAGGTGCTTAAAAGCTGTCTCAAATATAGCCCTAAAATTTCAAGGGCATTTTGGGCAAGAAAACGATGGAATTAGACCAGTCTCAAAAGATAGAACTTAAAGTAGACATCTCAAACTTTATTTTATGCTTAATAATATCTTATTTTAGATCTCGAAAGCCAAAGATATGCTCCTGCAAGTTAGGTCAATTATTGAATTATCGGAGAAGCAAGAAAGGAAGAAATCAAAGCTACCAAGATAAGCAACGAGAGCCATGATAATCAGTTTATATTATATATAATTTAATGGGTTTTAATTCAATTCCTTTCTCATTAGAGTATATTTACCACTTATTTTGTCACATTATGTAAATTTACAGTGTGAGGTACGCATGAGATCAAACCGAGATGAATTCGGAGTCAAATAGCCGTCGAACTGGCCAGTCAAAGCTTGAACGAACCATTGACCGAACCAGCCCTGGTTTGGTTCAGCCTCAACTAGCTCTGGTCTAAGGCCACGATTTCACCAAGAATTCCAGAAGTGAATCAGACCTAGGCCCAGATCCAGGTCGGTTTGGTTCACTCTTCAAAGCGTGCAATGAGGAGACAAAGGATTCAATTGGATCGAACTGGTTCGGTCCTAGACACTAAATTCTGATGTTTTTAGTGTGTTAGGGCCTTTTAGGGGTATTTTTGGGAGGTGATGTATATACAATTTAATAAACTCTCAGCCGTATTTTTTGCATAATTTATTTTACTTAGAAAACTTAGAAAATCTTTAAAAAAACACTTCCAATCATTGAGTCAAGGCTTGGGTTACAAGGACTTGAAGAGAATTAAAGCTTTTGGCTCATCTTTTCAAGACTAAATTAATCTTTTGTTGGTTTTATTCTTCTTTGAATTATGCTTAAGTTTATTTTTAATTATTGTTTGTTAGAATTAGTTACTCTTTAAAACTAATTCCCCTACTAGAGGGATGGATATAATCTAGTAGGGGGTGATTTGATTAACTATTTTGATATAGTTTTCATGTTTTTATTCATTTAATTCAATTTTCGAGACCTTAACTACATATTTCTTGATTGGCTGCCTTGATATATGTTTATAGGATTTATGACTTAATCGATGGTTTTTTATAAATTGGATTTGGAAATTGCACTACAAGAAAATCAATGATTTACGTTGGACGGAGTCGTCACAAATCAAAATAAATCTATCGTAAATATCATTATGTGACGGCATTTGTCCGGCGTAAAATATCGCGTTGTAGATTCTTTTACGTCGGAGAGTGTTATCCATCGCAAATTTGCAATGGATCTTGCGATGAATATTAGTCGGTCACAAAAATTGCAAAATTTAGAGACCAGATCTGCAACCCAATTTGCGACGGACATAGCCGTTGCAAAAAAATTCTTAATGAACATGTCCGTCGCAAACTCGGTCGCAGATGCAAAAAAAATTACAAAATTTCTTGCATTTTGCGTCAGTTTCTTCAATAGAAATTTCCATCGTAGTAACTGACGCAAAATACAAAAAAATTTGCAATTTTTTTCTCTTTTAATTATTAATTGTCGTAATTCAATTTAAACATGTTATACCTGCTTTACAGTAATATGTACTAAAATTTATTATATTTCGTAATCAGAAACTGAAATTAAAACTGAATTGAATATAAACAAAAATGAATGTGTTGACCCCAAGGATCCATTAGTGATTTTGATGATGCAAAACATTATCTTAGTGCTAATATGCTTGTTAAGTGCTTTATAGGTGATGGAAGCAATGCAAGTGTACAAGAACATTTGATGAAGATGACTAAGTGCCATTGAGGAAGTTTTTGTAATGAATGAGATTATGAGTGATGATGATAAAGTTCTTAATGGTGTTCAAGATGTTATATGAAGATTGGAATGAGTTTTTGTTTTTGAAGAGTGTAAGAATAAAAGTTTAGGTGGATAGGTTTAAGTGTAAACCTAACTAAAACACTTGGGGGTTGGTTAGACTAAGCTTGGAAAAGGGTATTAGCTTAGGTGGATAGTTTTAAGTGAAAACCTCATCAAAACACTTGGGATTTGGTGAGAGTTTGAGGATAATTAGCTAAGGATGTGATTTAGAGAGTTTGGGATAACCTAAGAAAGATTGGAGATTTTAGGTTTGAAGAATTGGGAACTAGATAATGTTGTGACTACACTAAGTCTGATTTTGGAGTAGCTTTTTAATATACATATGGAGATGGTATATAGTCGAATTATATATGGATGAAAAGCTATGGATGTCTAGTTTCTACATTAAAAACTAAAATTCAATTTGAACATTATTTTGGGAGTTATGAATTTTTAAGTGAATTATACTCATGATTGAATGCATAGGACTGTGCATATGGGTCACCTTCAAAATGATACCAAATCTTATAGCCATGTAATTTTGATATGAACCTTTAAAAAGTTGTATACCTGGATGTCTAGTTGCATATGCAACAAGATTCACAGCAAAACGACTTGTAGATTGAAAGAAATTCATGTCAGAGTGAGACTTGCTCAACCATTAAAATTTCAGAGCATTTTGAGTTGTGGATCGAAATTTATGAAAGTGTTAAGAGTGCAACAATCATTGTGAATAGGTGCAACGACCGTTGCGAAAGTAAAAAATTGTAAAAAAATTCCAGTAAGTTACATAGGATCATTGGAATAGTGCAACGATCATTAGGGGATAGTGCAGCGGTCATTGTGAACTATCAGATGTCATTTTTCAGCTAAAAACTAGACGTCGGTTGATGTGCAATGGCTCTATTCTCTTGGGAGGCTATATATACTCACTTAGAACATCAAAGGGCACAAGAAGAGAGTTCTAAATGAGTTATAACAAGTGAGAAACATCTTCCAATCATCATC
>CANYLF015767284.1:0-14018 GCA_948193215.1 Bocquillonia castaneifolia
GTGTTAAACCAGAATATATAATTCTGGTATGTTATATGGATATATGTTTTTATTAAGTTTAGGCTTGCCACGGGTTCCGGTAGCGAATAGCTTTCCCGTTCCCTGGCGCCGGTCACGTACCCTGGGTTTGGGTCGTGACAGGTTATTTGTCATTTGAGTTACCAATTAAGTCATTAATAAACTTGTTGATAATTTTTTTCTTATAAATTGATAGTTCATAGAGGTTTGTTATTTCATTTTGCTTCACCTTTTTCCCTTTGCAAGCTGTCTTTTTCATTCAAATCTCTCTGAAATATTTGTTTGGAGATGAAACACAAAATCGAGCCATCATCATCATCATTAGGAGTTGAAAATCTCCATCACATGGAAGATGGTGTAATGCACAAGATTTTTATGTTAGGGAGACTTTACCACAAGGTGAATCTCTTTTTTTTTTTTCCAAATTTATTTAGTTACTATACCTGATATAAAAATGTATATCTCATTCTATTTTTTTAATGTTTTTGTTCTTAGATCCTAAAAGAGCTTCTCAAATCCTCGCTTATAGAAAGGTAATATTTCAACGGAGAATATCACTAGATTTGAAGGGGAAAAAGTTTTATGTTGTTAATAATTCGACTCAACCACTAGGTAAGTTGAATGTTATATTATTTTTTGTAAAAAAATTAAATTATTTTTTTTTGATGTTTTTGTTTTAGTTATTATATGACATGTAGGATTGTTACATATTTTTCTTACAGTTTGTTAGTTTTGGCTTTAAGTGTCATGTTTTAATAGGTTTTAATATGTTTTGCCTTTTCGTATTCTTAACCATATGTTTTAATATGTTTTGTATTTTCGTATTCATAACCTTTTTAAATTTATTGTTTTTCAAGTATCTTGACCTATTGTATTCCTAACATTTTATTTTCAGTTATTTGTCTTTTGAGTTTCCAAGTCACTAATGAACCTGTTAATAATTTCCTTCTTATAAATTGATAGTTCATTTTTCTTCACCTTTTCCCCCTCGCAAGTTGTTTTTTTTCCTTCGAATCTCTCTGAAATATTTGTTTAGAGATGAAACGCAAATTCGAGCCATCATTATCATCATTAGGAGTTGAAAATCTCCATCACATGGAAGATGGTGTAATGCACAAGATTTTTTTATGTTAGTGTTGACGGAGGGATTTTCGGCCCACGCGCCCAGGCTCTAGCGACCACAACACTACAACTATTTAAAGTTAGGGAACACGCATTAGCCTTGTTAAGGCGTAGAGGAGAATGAGGAGTCACCACCCGAGTTAGTTCGGGATCGCCTTTTATAATGTGATTAACGACTCGATTCCCTTTAAAAGAGTACTCATCGTCATCACCCAGACGATTCTAGGTTCAGAATAAGCTTCCCATAAAGCGCATTTTATTATTTAATTATCAAGTGAAATTATTAATTCCTTATTTTAACAAGCAATAAATAAAAGAACGCGTATAACAACAAATACAATTAAATTGCACACAATTTTACAATAGATTTAACAATGAAAAAAGATCCCTAATTGTTTCTAGCCCATTTTTAACATTAAGTCCAACCCGTTAGTTCTAATTAATTACATAGAAAGTATACCAAAATATTATTTTCTACTTATTTTATTTACAAATTATTACCAAATATTTATTCCTAATTTATTTCATGCACAATATATTAAAAGTGATTTTCTACATATTTTATTTCCAAATCATTTGTTTAAAGTTTGCACATTAATTAATCAAATCTAATAAAAAAAAGGTGTTTGATGGATTATATAAAATATCACAAAATAGTTAACAAAATATGGAAATAAATAAAATACATTCAACCTTAAAAAGAAATGGGAGAGGAAATGATTTTCTACCAATTTTATCTAAAATTACCAACTTTAATAATTAATTTTAATTAGTCCTAAATCATGTAAATATGTGATAAAATAATAACAAATAGACAAAAAGGTACAAAAATAATTATTACAACTTACAAAAGAAATATAAAACAAATAATATAAAGTAAAATCCTAAAGAAAGGGAAGGAGAAATGATTTTCTAGATTGATTTTAATAATTAACGAGTTAATTAATTAACCCAATTAAATTCTAATTAAAATAAATAAAAATCTCGGGTTCCAGATTGAATGACCGATTGGTCATGCATGAAGGACCGATTGGTCAAGGAGAATGACCGGCCGGTTGTCCACGTAGGACCGACCGGCTCTGGGCTGAATTCCTGCACAGAATTTGTTAGCTGACTGCAAAACAAAAAATAAGCTTAATAAAAATGAATAAATCAAAATACCCAAACTCATATGCTAGGAGCAAATGAATACAACATTAAAATATATAAAACTTATAAAAATCATAATCAAAATACCCAAACTCATAAATTAGGTTATATAAGAAAATAATGAAATAGACTACATTAATTCATGCAAATAAATTATTCTAAATTACCCCACATGTAAATATAATACCAAATCAACAAGAAAATTAAAATCAACAATCAAGACACAAGATTAAAGCATTATGAACATAAGAATAGCAAATAAGTAAACAATAAATAAAAGAAATAAAATTAAACGAAGTTATATGACAAAATAATGGCATAAACTAACTTGATCTATGCAATTAAGCCAACAATCATGCAAACTATGTTAAAATATATAATGGAAACCAGGAATATAATAGAAACGACAAATGATCAAGATTAAACCAACATAATTAATAAGATAGGGATCAAGTAATTAACATAGAAAACACATAAATCAAATTAAGAGAAGAAAATTAAGGTTGATGTTCTTTGGTCATGGATGCATGGTGTGCCCTCAAAAATTATGGTATTTGTACCCTTCAATATTGAATTCTAGCAAAGAAATGAAGATTAAGAGTTTAGAAAGCTTTAAGAAAACTTAGTTTTCTTATGTATTTATTTTTTTTAATTTTCTAAAATATTTTCAAAGTGTATGGAAGATGATTTGTTTTTCCAGAAAATGGCACTCTCTAACCCCTCTCCTCGGATGAGAAAATGATGGATTTAAAGGGGGAGCATTAGGGTAATATTTTGCCTAAAACGCCTCGATTTTCTTAAAAACTCCTCACAAATTGGTTATTTATGGAACTTTATTAATTAAAAATGAACGTGAGGCACAAAATTGATAGTATTCTATCATAAATGGTAGACATAAATGATGCCAATTGATTCTATGGAGATTTGGGCCCACAAATTGCATAAAAATGTGAATTTTCGTGTCTAGTAGAGCACAGAACCTATTGGTTGATTGAAGAACTGATCGGTTCTTCATGATCAGCCAATCGGTCCTTCATGATCAGTCGGTCGGCTGTTCATGAGCACCAAAATATTTTTGCTATTTTGAGCCCCAAGACGGCCGAATTAGAAAATTTTTATGAAATACAAAATTGTAGAGCTCTTCTTAAATATGAAATGGAGTCCAATTTTGGGTGATTTGGAGTTGTATAGCAAAAGTTATGCTCTTTACAACATGGACATTAGGTACGGGATTGCACTTTCATTTTACGAACGCTAAACACTTATCGGTTTGGAAATTAACTTTGAGGATGAAAACTATGCAACTTTAGCAAACATTTTCATTGGAAATACAATGTTTAAAGCCATGAAAACATTTTAAAAACTTAAAAGATTTAAAGAAAACATGAAATATTACTTCGATTTTAATCAAAGTAGTTTATTTTTTTCAATCTTTACTTTCAAACCAAGAAACGAGTACTGAGAATAGCCCTATGTTGGACCATTTTCATCATTGGGCACCCCGAGCCACTCCTATGACTTGCATTCAAAAATCAGGTGTCTACAGTTGCCCCCGCTTTGTTGGAGTTTAGCAATTTTAGCAATAGTATGAATAAATGATGACAAAGCATTGAAGCAAAACAAACAAACAATTTAGGATACTGGCAAAGGATACAGTTCGAGGTTCCTAAAGATGCGTGAAAGCCTTCTCTAGAGAGGTTAGGCATGGAAGCCTTTGCATTTTATGAAAATGTTAGCATCTAAGCCTCTGAAAATTACTTATGAATTTTCTGAAGATATTGGCATCTAAGCCTCTGAAAATGTGTAGCATTTAAGCCTGTGAAAATTAGTTATGAATTTCTTGGAAGTGTGTGGCATTTAAGCCTGTGAAAATTACTTATGAATTTTCTAAAATGTGTGACATTTAAGCCTGTGAAAATTACTTATGAATTTTCTAAAATGTGTGGCATTTAAGCTTGTGAATTTTCTAAAAATATTGGCATCTAAGCCTTTGAAAATTAATTATGAATTTTCTGAAAATGTGTGGCATTTAAGCTTGTGAAAATTACTTATAAATTTTTTGAAAACGTTGGCATCTAAGCCTTTGCAAATATTCATGAGCTTAAGACCTTGAGCATGTGACATAAACAGAATTTGATAGTGAGATTAAATTTGCTGATAATGAATACCGATGGATCAAATTTCAAAATGCAGATGGAATGTGGAAGGATGAACTGACATACAATACAATTAATAAAGTATGCTGATATGAAACACATTCAGGTTAAATTTTACTACTGGATAATGGAGTTAGTTCATGGAAACATAGATGAATCAAACCACTTAATAACCAAGTTCACTGACAAATAAATCAAAGCTCAAAACAAGATGAATTAAATCTCATTATCTGATAATGAAATTTATTAACACAAAACACAGAGGAATCAAACCTCATTACTTGAAAACAAAGTTACTGTAACAAATGAATCAAACCTCTTGGCAATGGAGTCTGATGATGGAAAACACAAATTTATTACATGCAGATCAAGAAATGGCTTGACCAATGACAATGAGGGAAACAAAAGCTACATCCAAACTTGATATTTAAGATGTGCTTAAACATGTTCAACTTCCGAAATCAAAGGTTAATTCCAGTGAAATGAACACATTCATGCATGCAATTTTTCCTGTATCAGATGATACTTTAATGTGAAATTTTGTTCTCAGAGTCTAAGATCAGATCTTGGTTTTAAATAAAAGAGAAAGATGTGCTAATCAAACAAAAGAAAAAATTGTGCTATCATTCTGGCAATCCAAAGAAAACAATTTATTTATAGTAGAGCAATAAAATATAAGGCCATACAAACATTAAGATGATGAAAATGAATTCGTTAATCCAACCAATAAATTTATTAAAGTCTGAGAGTTATGGGCTTGTTGTTCTTGGAGAAATAAAATGTTTCTCCATGTTTTCCAGACGAGAATTATTTTCTTGTACCATAGCATAAATTCTTTCAAGTGATGGGGCATATGAAGACTGAGAAGCTGGTTGAATAAGTGGGGTATTCAAATCTTCCAAAACAACATTAGACCAAGGATTGACCTCTTAACCTCCCATCATCTCCAATGATCCCATGGGTTGTTTTCCCTTGGATCTACTGAAAGTTTCTTGTTCTAAAGTTGTCAAGTACAACTGATCAAGTATTGAGCTAGGATAGGGTATTCTCAAAATATACTCAATACCATTCAGATCAACTCCAAAATGCTCAAAAACACTTGTCAGGATGCCACCATATGGCAATGAACGATCTCTAAAAACAACTATAGACATGTAAGTCAACATTGATGCAGGAAAATTTATTGGTTTTTTGGCTAGCAATATGGAGATGAAGAACATGTCTGGCTCACTTACCCTGAAATACTGTGCATCTCTAGGAAACACATTATAAAAACATAATTGATGAAGGACTCTAGAGAGAGTTGGTAGTTGATCAATATGCGGGACATAATGAGACTGTATGGAGTCATCAGACATTACAAACTTAGTCTGTTCCTCAGGGGTGAGTGGATAATGAGACCAACTAGACAAAGATTGAATCCCCCACCCATCATAGGGAATATTCAAAATATTTGCAAGGATAGACTCATCAAGTATAATATCTTGTCACTTAACAATAGATTTAAGGGTATGAGTGTTGTGGTTAAAACTAAGATTGGCATAGAACTGCTTAACCAACAAGGGGTATATTGGCTTACCGTCAACCAACAGACAACGCCAACTTTGACAATCAAAGAAATTTAACTCTCCATATTTCTCTAAGGGAGAAATATCAACAACCTTGGGAAAAATGACATCTTTGACAAACACCTTATTCCATTTTATTTGAGGATAATTCTTATTGAGAAGAGGCAAGCTGGAGGAAGGGTTTGGATTCATGCTAAAGTTTGGAAGAGAGTAAAAATGACAGTGATATGCTTAGGGCAGTGTTTGTATGAGCTTAACCATTTAATGCAAGTATGTATATAAAAACTTTCAACAACGCCTTAAAAAAAAATTTTTCAAAGATTTTTTTTAAGTCTGTCAATGATCATATGTGAATGGGAATCTTTATTATGTCGAGGGAACATGACCCAAAGATGAAACAAATGTGATTCATGCATGTGAACGG
This sequence comes from Bocquillonia castaneifolia, assembly GCA_948193215.1. NCBI lineage: Eukaryota > Viridiplantae > Streptophyta > Magnoliopsida > Malpighiales > Euphorbiaceae > Bocquillonia > Bocquillonia castaneifolia. The sequence goes on from CANYLF015767284.1 coordinate 6,438, forward strand.
TAAAAGCATTTTCACCTACCTTGAATTATGCTCCTTATCCTCGGGTTATGAGTCCCATTAAGTGCATTATTGACAAAGGACATCTCTAGGCTGGCTCCACTGCAAGTTATCCCCAGATTGTGTTTCCCACCCCTCGAGTCATATGCACCAGTGTGTATTCTGACCAGTGCAAGCCATGGATTACAGGCATCACTTAGCTGGCATCTGTGGTGGTATAGTCGGTCGTTGCAGGTTGTTCACAAGTTAATTGACTCTCTTGCCACTGCTAGTTGTACTCAGGCTAACTGGCTCTACTGATAGCATAGCCTGCCATTGCACATTATCTCAGGGCTAAATTTTCAAACCCTGAGTTATGAGCATCATCGGTGTAAGTTACTACTTGCAGACACCACTTGGCTGACATGGATTGTCCTATATAAAATCAAGAGAAAAACACTTGTTAGTTTTTCACACACAAATTATTCACACTCACCTATCATTCTTTTCTCCAAAGACATCCTCTTCTGTTTCTAGTATTCCCCAATGAATAAGAAAAAGATGATTTCACACCTTTCACAATTATGGAGCTATTCAGATTTACTTCAAATTGATTTTGACTTCAATTAGAGACCATAAGCTATAGAATAAAAACCCTTGACAAAAAGCCCCTTCTCAGTCCAGGGTATATAGATGATGCTTCTCCTTATGAAGAATGTGGAATATTGGAGTTCTTCAAGCTCTAGGGATGGATGCATCTTCTCACTAATTCTCATCCCATTTACCCTGATCTGGTAAAGCGATTCTACGCTAATGTCAAGAGAAATCCTGAGACTGGGATCATCTCTTCTCAAGTAAAAGGCCACATCATCATTTTAGAGGAAGGTTTTCTAGCCAAGTTGCTGAACATTCCTTCCCAAGGATGGATGGTTAACTCTGTGCATGACTAGACTGAAAGTCCATTTTTCCTTTTAGAGCAAACAAAAATCTTTCTCTGTGATGAGTTGAAACAAGAGGCATTTGTTCCACATGCTATTGACATTCTGTTCCAGATCAAAGTAATGCAGAACATGTGCTATCGTATCATATACCCACAGGATCTAGATGGAGTTCGTTGCAAGCCTTATGACATGTTTCTCGCTTCCATGCTACTGACAGGAAAACCAGTCAATTTACCCAGGTCCATGTTACAATACATGGACATGGTCTGGACAAAAAGGATGGCTTTGCCTTTCACTATTGTCTTGACTCACATCTTTGAGAATCTTGGGATTGATTTATCGAAAGAAGATCATGTAGCCCGAGAGCCCTTTCCAATGTCATTGCTTAAGATAGTGCAGCTGAATGCTTACTTATATAGGACCATGTGTTGAAGTGTCTAGGAAAATAATCAGCAATGGGCACGATGTCAGGAGGGTCCATTATCATTACCTCAACCACCTTCAGAACAAATAAATGAGCCTTCTAGCAGTGCTTTACCACTATTTGAGGGCTCTTCTGTAAATGAGGAATTGAAGTCTCGAGTGGTTGCCTTGGAGAGAACTATCTTGGTGATGCAGAGGCAATAGGAACAGACTTCTCAAATAGTAAATGCTTTGTTACAGGTGTTTAACAAAACACATCTATGACACTGGGAGACTGGTCAGGCTTGGTATGAACATAACAGATGAAGAAAGGGAGAAGATTGCAGGGATTTCACTAGAAGATTGCAAGGATGCAGGGTGCTAATGATGGTGAGGAGGAGAGCAGCTGATTAAACTTCTAGTATCGGGCATCACCCTTCAGAATAGCTTCCTTTGATCTTGCACGTTGGACTTATAGCTTCAGCATTTTACTTCTTCTGTATCACACTCCTTTGCGGCCTTTGAACTTGTTTATGCATGAATACGATGACCTAAGTGCTATATGTATGGATGTATGAATCTAGGTGATTTTGGGCATGTAGAACTAAAGTTTCTTCCATGAGTTCATTGTAATGATTTTAGAGTCCTCAGAATCCACAGAAGTATGTATGAATGCATGAAACGTGTTTATGTTTAGTCTAATGCATGTTATGTGTCTGTATGTAATGGATGTAGAGTCTAATATACTTTGTATGATGCATGTGTAAACTCTTGTACCAACACTATATCCTATAGATGCATGACATGAAGTGTATGAAGTTGTGAGTGTGATTTTGCTGATTTATTTCTCATCGGAGCATGCCAGAATTCGGTCACTGGAATTCATAGATCTTAATAAAAAATGATGTGAATATAACAACATGAATCCCATGACTCTAGGAACTCATTCATACCATCAATCGCCTCCAAAGGTTGTTGAAACCGTCGGGATCGACTGCTTAAGTCAACCGCTTCAAAAGCTTCGATCACAAGCATAATGGGGTCCTTAAGTCACCAAATTTTACCAATACAACAAGCTCATCATCTCAAATCCATAGCAACCAATTTCAAGTGTTGAGCTCATCTGATCTATGAAGGGTAAACTCGCCCGATGAGGATATTCCCACCAAAATTTTCATGATCTGAGCTCCAATTAGAAAGCAGAAACTATCAATGAATTATTCTAATCGTTGTTGAAAGAATCCTGCTGATTTATTTCTCATCGGAGCATGCTGGAATCCGGTCACCGGAATTCATAGATCTTAACAAAATATGATCTGAATATACCCACATGAATCCCACGACTCCAGGAATTTATTCATACCATTAATTGCCTCCCAAGGCCGTTGAAATCTTCGGGATCGGCTGTTTAGGTCAACTACTTCCAAAGCCCGATCACAGGCTTAACGACGTCCTTAAGCCACCAAATTTCATCAATATTCCCAGATCATCATCCCAAACCCATAGCAATCAATTTCAATGGTTGAGTTCACCAGATCTATGAAGGGCAAACTCGTCCGACGAGGATATTCTCACCAAACTTCATGATTTGAGCTCCAATAAAAAATAGACACCGTCAATGAATTTGTAAGAGCCATAGACGTAGGGAAAAGGTGTTTTGGCTGTGAATAGGTGGTGATTAGTGGTGGTGGGTGTGTCACCACTGACAGAGAGAGAGAGAAGTTGTCAAAGAGAAAGAAAGGAGAGAGAAGAGAGAAATGAGAGTGAAAGGAGAGAGAAGAGGAGCAGGAGAGAATGGAAAGAGAGGGAAACGCGTCTGCGTTTCTCTTTTTTTTTCTTTCTCTCTTTTTATTTTATTTTATTATTATTATTTATTTATTTTCATTTATTTTATTATTATATTTTATTACTATATATTTTTTCTTTTTCTTTTATTATTATTATTATTATTATTATTATTATTATTATTATTACTACTACTACTACTACTACTACTACTACTACTACTACATGTATAGACATATATTTCTTTTTCACACAAAGTACATGAGTTCCTTTCAGGGTTATGCTTGTTTGTACGAACGAAAGACTTGCCCCCGAGTATCTGGTACCGTGCCAGACAATATAGATCAAAAATTTACCCCCGAGCATTTGGTGTTGTGTTGGACAGTATAGATCAAAGACTTGCCCTCGAGCATCTATTCAAGAACTGGTTGGTGGGGTAAATGTAGCATGCACCCTTGTTGGTCTCATACCTAGTTCACTTTATTTGCTTGATGCTTTCTTTTCCTAGTTTGAATGCAATAGCGTTAACCATATGATAAAAAATGAAAATCAATTATTTTTTTCAGAGGGATTTAATCAAGGAAATTTTAATGGAACAGTTTTTTTTATTTTTTTAGCTAAATCAAAATGGGAATTATTTTACATTGTGCATTCCAACATGAACACCATTATCTCACACTCTTACGGTTCTATCAAAAGCTCTTTGGTGTTTATGGGGCAGTGTTTACACTCAAGCCAAAGAACAAGAAAGTTCAACTATAGGCTTGTCTTTTAATCATAAGTCCTCCACTTGAATACACTGGAAATATAAATCTGAGAGTCTTTCATCTGGTTGTAATGAGTAAGATAGGATTTTAGAAGAAGAAATGGGTAAATGCACTATAACTCCTAAAATCTCAGACTCATGAAGAGTATTTCGAAAACATGGATTATATCAAGGATGCACATTGCCTTTTACTTCTTTTTCCTTTTTTTTTACTTTCTTTTTTTCAGCATTTTTTTTATTTTTTATTTTTAAATAAGAATCTTCTAAGGAGTGATCACGAGTTATTTCATAGTAATGGAGTTACAAAAGTTAGTGCATACAAGGGTTGACAAGGATAAAAAAAAATTTCAATAAGGCTTAATCAGGGCTAGTGTGGTAAATTCAAAGAAGAAGAGGGTTAAGAGCTCAACTTTGACTTCCTAGAGGCAAACAGGGTAGGCTTTTAAGGCTAAGAGTTTATCCTAAGATCTCTTTTCATTTTTATGCTTTCAGTAAATCGTGTGGATTTCAAATGTATACCAAGGCAAGTTCTAATAAACACTTCCTATGTAAGACACACTCAACAAGAAAATGGTAGCACGAAGTGATGAGTGCTCATGAAGGCTCAAATGCTCACAGGCTTTGGACCTATGTTGGGAATCCAGTATTCATATGAAATGACGCAATCAAAATGGGGAAATTGAAAGTTTGGTCATCAATCAGTCCAAGTTTGAATTTTTTTTAAATTTTTTATTATTTTATTTTGTATTATTTTTATCAATAATACCTAGTGGAACAAGTATTGAAGTCAAATGAACTCATAATATTATTAATAAAATGCATTCATTCCATTAAGAAAACATCAGCTAAAGAGAAGTGAAGCAAATGTTCTATCATTGACCAGAAAACAACACCATCACTGGAAAAGCTTTCTAAGAACTGGAATTTCGACCATTGCCAATCTAAGTACTAAACTGCCTTGCCTCATGATCTGTGATTTTCCCAGCATTAATGAGATCTTAGATTTGGTGTTTGAGTCTTATACAGTTATCAGTGTGATGCCCTGGTATTTAGTGATAGTGATAATAGGCGTGTGGATTATAGTTGGATGAGTTGGTGTTTGGAGGGTTTCTGGCCGGTTCTGGTTTAAGTAGTCCTTGCTTTTATGCTTCTTTGAAGATTTCAGAGAGGGATTGATTGAATTGGGAATGGTTGTAAAGCCAACATAGCTATTATGTATTTCATTCAATCTGGTAAGACTCATCCAAGGGTGGTCTTTTGGAGCTGGTGGTGTCAGAATCTGATGTTTTTGTCTTGGGAGTAGCATCCTTGTTTGGATTGGAGAATGAATGGAAATTCCTTCCTTGATTTCAGGTAGACTCCTATATTCTTAGGTGAAAATTTTCACTTTCCAGTTCAAGGTTTTTCTTCTCATTAATCAAATTTTGAATCTCATACTCTAAGGACATGCATTTGTCAATCAAGTTCTGGACCTCACACTTTAGAAATGTGCATTTGTCATCCTCATCTTGCTTTCTAGGGTGACTTACTGGATGGTTCTCAAGTTGCATTTCCAAGAATTCTCGTAACATGGTCCGTACCTCATCTCTCATAATTTCCTGGATTTTTTTGATGCTCATGTTATGGGCCATCTTGTAATTGCCCCTACAAAACAGAAGAGTTAGAGTGATGCATGAAGTGCAAGTGCAAGTGCATGTATGTATGTGTGCATGAATGCATGACAAAGGAAACAAGAAAATGATTAACTGTACATAGATAAATACTACCAAGTGGTAGACCATCCAACCTTATTACTCCCACACACATATTCCTTGGCAAAGTCCAATTTCCTAGGATATGGTCTGGGTCTTATACATCAACGGGGGATGTAAGTACCGACGTATATATATATATAGCTCTCAACATTCAAACCAAACAATAAGTCGTTATAATGTCCTTATCCTATGTCTTTGTCCTTAACAAGTTCTAATATTCCCCATGTTCCAGGGCCATTTTAGCATTAGTCATGTATAATTAGACTGACACACCAACATTCCTTTGCAAAGGTAGTAACCAAGGTTACTCTTCTCAAATTCCAACATTCCTTATGTTCCAGGGTCATCTTAGTATTAACCAGGTACAATTAGTTCAACACTTTGACATCCTTTTCACACAAGTAGTAATTAGGATTTGATTTAAGGACAATAACATTGGACTAGGTCAAAATAATGGCTTCATGGCATCAAGCAACAAGCAATATTTGGTATAATCTTAGTGAAAGTTACTATGGCCATTACATGTGGGCTAGGACAATCGAGTTGGCTAAAAAGTCTCCCACAGAGTCAGACTCCCATTAACCATTGCTAGGATGGTAGGAGATCTAGTATGAGCTTCCCATTAACCATGATTCATTAACCATTGCTAAGATGGTAAGCCAGGTAGGATTCTTAATCACTATGAGTGGTAATTACTGATAATACAACCCAAGAAAATGAGTGGAATCGTTGGATCGCATTAGAAGTGGTACCGGGGTTTAATAGGGACCAATGCAAAGAAATTAATAACTTAACTTGGTAGTTAAATAATAAAACACCCGAAATCTTATTCTCTTATCCCTAGTGGAGTCGCCACTGTGGACGGAGGGGTTTTCGGCCCACGTGCCCAAACTCTAGCGACCACGACACTACTACTATTCAAAGTCAGGGAACACGCATTAGCCTTGTTAAGGCATAGCAGAGAATGAGGAGTTGCCACCCAAGTTAGTTCGGGGTTGCCTTTTATAATGTGATAAACGACTCGATTCCCTTTAAAAGAGTACTCATCGTCATCACCCAGACGATTCTAGGTTCGGAACCCATAAAGCGCATTTTATTATTTAATTACCAAGTGAAATTATTAATTCCTTGTTCTAACAAGCAATAAACAAAAGAAAGCGTATAACAATAAATACAATTAAATTGCACACAGATTTACAATAGATTTAACAATGAAAAATGATCCCTAATTGTTTCTAGTCTATTTTTAACATTAAGTCCAACTCGTTAGTCCTAATTAATTACATGGAAAGTATACCAAAATATTATTTTCTACTTATTTTATTTACAAATTATTACCAAATATTTAATTTATTCCTAATTTATTTTATGCACAATATATTAAAAGTGAGTTTCTACATATTTTATTTCCTAATTATTTGGTTAAAGTTTGCACATTAATTAATTAAATCTAATAAAAAAAAGGTGTTTGATGGATTATATAAAATATCACAAAATAGTTAACAAAATATGGAAAGAAATAGAATACATTCAACCTTAAAGAAATGGGAGGGGAAATGATTTTCTACCAATTTTATCTAAAATTACCAACTTTAATAATTAATTTTAATTAATCCTAAATCATGCAAATATGTGATAAAATAATAACAAATACACATAAAGGTACAAAAATAATTATTACAACTTACAAAATAAATATAAAACAAATACTATAAAGTAAAATCCTAACGAAAGGAAAGGAAAAATGAGTTTCTAGACTGACTTTACTAATTATCGAGTTAATTAATGAATCGAATTAAATCCTAATTAAAATAAAAAAAATCTCGGGTTCCAGATTGAATGACCGATCGGTCATGCATGAAGGACCTTTCAGTCAAGGGGAATGACCGGCCGGTTGTCCACGTAGGACCGGCCGGCTCTGGACTGAATTCCTGCACAGAATTTGTTAGTAGACTGC
>CANYLF015768647.1:0-10387 GCA_948193215.1 Bocquillonia castaneifolia
TAATCTAACACAATACATTTTTTAAGGAAAGGAAACAATACAATTTATTCTTTTAGTAAATAAAACATAAAGTTATATATTGATATAATCATCCATGGACAAAACTAGAAAATATGTTAAGTTTATCATTAGAAATTGAGATTTTTTTTTTTTTTTGATGAATGTGGGCTTTTATTAAACGATCAAGAGAATTGGTTAGAGAAACTTACAACTTAAAGAAATAAGAAGGGCAACGAATAACATCGTCGCTCGAAAAAGAAATACAAGGAAATTTACACTTTATCAAATACATTGCTAAATAGAGACTACTATACAGGACGTCTTTAACAGTGGAGAAGTCTCTAAACATTTTCTCATTCCTCTGTGTTCAAATTTTCCAATGCAAGTATCATCCAAAGAGAAGTGCTAAAACCTATTTGTTGAGGACCATAAAAAATTCCCGTCCATTGAATAAAGAACTCCGATGTAGTATGGGGCAAAACAAACTCCAATCCCAACCATTTAAAGAGGTTGTACCAAATAGATCTAGCTGGAAGACAATAAATTAATAAATGATCTTATGTTTCCACTTCAGAACAAAAAAACACAAGATGCGTTATCTGCTGAAATGATACTTCTTGTGCTAAGGAAAGCTTTTGATGGCAATCTGTTGTGTAAAGCAATCCAATAAAAAAATTTAATTTTTGGTAAAGAACACGAAGACCAGCACTTACTAAAGGGTACTGCACCTGCTGCACTGTTTCGATTCAAGAATCCCTTAGTAAAGGATGAAACTGTATAACTGTTGGAGGATTCACAAGACCACAAAACATTTGTTGGTCCCGAGATTTCACTAATGATTTTAATGATGTAAAATATTAAGTTATTCACTAATATGTTTGTTAAGTGTTTTTCAGGTATCACATTATAAAAGGATGCATATTATTATTTGATGAAGTAAATATTTTGTACAAGTCACAATTTTTATCTTAGTCGAGTAAACAAGAATTAACCTTATTAAAACGCTTGGGTTAATGGTATTTTAGTTTAGATTGATAGGTTCAAGTCTAAACCTTATTAAAACACTTGGGATAATGGTGTTTAGTTTTAGGTGGATAGGTTCAAGTGTAAACCTTATCAAAATACTTGGGATAATGGTGTTTAGGTTAGGTGGATAGGTTCAAGTGTAAACCTCAATAAAACACTTGGGTTAATTGGTGAGTGTTAGGAGTAAAAAGATAAAATTTGTTATGGGATAATTAAATCTACAATTTATCACATTGGATATGGTTTTGGAAGTTTAGGACTTAAGGAAAACTAAATATGCAGAGTCAATTTTGGATGGGCTGAATTAAACGAATTAACTTTATTAATTTGGCAATAAATATACAACAAATTATATATGGATTGAAAACCCAATATGTCTAGTATTCAGAAAAATTTTTATTTAAATTTTTGGAGTTAAAAAATTAAAGATATGAATTTTTGAGTGATTTATGGACAGGAGACTGTACACATAGGTTGTATTCAAAATTATGCCAAGAATTGTAGAAAAATCATTTAAATGTGAATTTTGGTGGAGTTGTAGCTCTGGAAGTCTACTTTTTAATGGAAAAAATGATGAAGCATTTTAAATTTTCTACAATGAGATATTCTTGTTTAAATATAGACTACTCGAGTTGCAAATCACATGCTTTAAGCATTCATTGTTTGAACTAAGTCACAAATCTCCAGAAAATGAGCCATAAATTGTTGAAAAGATATGGAAGTCTAGTTTTTAACAAAAAAAAGAATCACAGTTTTTCAATCAGTATATATGGAGAGATTGAATTTTGAAGGAGACATACCACATTTATCAAGCAAGCTGGCGCGAGCCATATATTGTTGAAAAGATATGGATGTCTAGTTTTTAACAAAAAAAGGAATCACAGTTTTTCAATCAGTATATCTGGAGAGATTGAATTTTGAAGGAGACATGCCACATTTGTCAAGCAAGCTGGCAGCTTTGAAGAATGGAGCCTCATCAATCAAATTTGAATTTCTTGGTTGATTATGAACGTCCACTTCATATTTTCTGCCTATAAAAGGAGGTATTTGAGGCATCAAAACACACACGAGAGCTTGAAGAAAGAATAGCAATTAAGAGTTACAATTTTCATAAGTTATTTGATAGTTTATGTTGCAATTGTGAGTAAAAACCTTCATTCATTCTTCTTATAATCTTCACTTTATTTTTGTATTGTGTGAGATACACTAAAACCCAAGGAAAGCTTTAACTGTGTACCTTGAAAACACTTGGGTTTTGGGTTTTGAGTGTAAGCCATAAAAACACTTGAGTTAGGTTTTGAGTGGGCCTTAGAAAAACTCTTGTAAAGGTTTGATGTGAGCCTTGCAAACACTAAGTTGTGAGTTAGCTTGTGAAAACTCTTATTGTAGTCTTGTTGAAGATTAGTGGAATACCCAATTGTGTATGGGGAAGTGGATGTAGGACATTTGTTGTCCGAACCACTATAAATCTCTTGTGTTCTCTTTTCTTCTTCTCTACCTATCTTCTTTAAATTTTCTAATTTTTATTTCCGCACCAATTCACCTCCTCTTGGTTGCCATAAGGATTTCAACATTGTCTCAGCTATTCAAGCAAGTAACACCAGCAATCATTGCACGTAGCTGCTGAAGTTCCCCCATGCAGGCTAGATATAAACGGTGAGTCCATGAAGGTTTGCCAGTTTGGTAAATTACCGAATTAATGCCAAGAGCAACTGATATGTCTACTTTCGCTGCATGCTAGAACATCAAAGGGAAGCTCTCAGCAAGAGGAGTGTTGCTAAACCATGGATCAGTCCAAAAATAAAGAGAAGTGCCATCACCCAACCTGAACTGCTGAGATGAAAAAAAGAATAACCAGTAATCATTATTCCCCATACACAGCTACTGGATACCTCGGGTAATAGGGAAGAGATTCTTTGATTTCATGGTTGCTAAAGTAGTCCAAGAGTTGATTCTGGACAGATTGCTAAGAACTGAAAACTATAAAGATGTTGAATTCCTCGTTCTAATCTGCCATACCCATTTTAGAAGAAGAGATACATTCTGAAGCTCCAAAGGACATAAACCCAAACCATCTAAATCAAAAGGAGTGTAAATGGTTCCCCAAGCCACTTTGCATAACGAGCTCTTCTTTGGATCAACCTTCCACATGAAATTTCTCATATAACTCTCCATCTTGTTCCTAATGGAGACCGGGACTTTAAAGAGAGACATAAGGTAGATGGGTAAACTACTAAGGACCAATTTAATTAGAACTAGTCTACCTGCATAGGATAAGGAAGATCCTTTCCAGAGAGATAACTTCAAGTTAAATTTACAAATCAGAGGGTCCTAATCCTTATTAGTGAGTGCTTTGTGAGACAGTGGAACACCCAAATAAGGAATCAGTAAAGTAGATACCTTGCATTTGAGGAGCTCAGCACAATGATCTGTGAATGATTGCTAAACTCCAATCCCGATGAGAGAACTCTTATCAAAGTTGATCTTTAGCCTAGAGATAAGCTCAAAATAGTGAAGAATTTTAACAAAATTTCTGATACCATCCTCCTCTACTGGAAGAAAGCATAAAGTATCATCTGTGAATTGTAAAATAGATATAGGATGGGAAGAATCCTGATACTTGATTTCCTGTATTATACCATCTACAATAGCTCTATCAAGAAGTCTTTTTAAGCCCTCCACAGCTATAACAAAAAGGAATGGAGAAATGGGATCTCCTTGCTTTACCTCTTTGTGTAAAGAGATAGGAGCTGAAGGTGAACCGTTAACCATAATACAAGTTGAGGAATCCTGCCAGCAGTTCAACATCCAATTAAGCGAAGTCTCAAAAAACCCCATTTTCCTCATCATGACTGAAGGAATGTCTAGGAGATATTGTCAAAAGCCTTATAACAGTCGAGCTTGAGGAGGAATGTAGGCTTTTTAGAGGAATGCACATAATGAACCACTTTCGAAGCAATACAAGAGAACTCATGAATACTTCACCCTTTGATAAAAGCAAACTAGGACTGAGAAATGATGAAAGGAAGAACTCTTCTCAATCTGAAAGACAAGACCTTTGAAAGAATTTTATAAATCCCATTTAAGAGACTAATGGGTCTAAAATTCTTTAACGATGAAGAACTAGCTACTTTTGGAGTTAATACAGTATAGGAAGACTTGAAAGTCTTTAGCAACCAACCAATAGAATGAAAGTTGTTTAGAACTGCCAGAATTTCCTGTTTCATAAAGCTAGGCTATAGGGTAAAAGAAAAAGTTGAAACCATCCGGACTTGGAGCTTTATTTGGCCCGTAGGATTTAACAGCTTCCCAAACCTCTTCCTGACTAAAATGTTCAAGAAGAGAAGCATTGTCTTCCATAGAGACAGATAAAAAAAAATGTAATCCATCCAAATTAAAAGGAATCTCCATTTTAGTAATAAATAAACCAGAATAAAAATCCAAAATAACATTACGAATTTGAATTAGATCTGTATTAGTACCTGTTTCATCCTCAATCTGAGTAATCCGATTGATTCAGAAATGTGATGATGCTACTTTATGGAAGAAAGCAAAGTTGTCTCCCAAGAGAGTCCACTTTAACCTAGATTTTTAATTCCACATAGCTTCTCAGTGCTTCTTCTTGTTGTGGAGGTCAAGCCAAAGTTTGGAAATATCTTCCCTCTAAGAGGCGTCCAAAGGTCGAACCACACTAGCATTTGTTCTAAAGAGAAGAGCTGCGTTAAGTTTTTTAATCTCCATCTCTTTGTCTCCAAAAACCTCTTTATTCCAATGGGAGATTCACTGGCGAAAAAGATTGAGTTTCTTTGCCAAAGAAGAATCCTAGTTATCTGAATAAATAAACCCTAAGCTTTGGAAACAAAGGCAGAGAACCTCAAGTCCTCCCACCAAGTATTAACCGAGCGAAATGGTTTTTTGCCCCAATTGAAGTTAACCGAAGACTTGTAAAGTAGAGGGAAGTGATCTGACAATGTAGAGTCAATAGAAGTGACTGACTAAAAAGGCCATCTGGAAGAGATATCATTGGAAAGCAACACCTTGTTAATCCTAGAGTAGGAAAGAACATTGTGCTAGGTGTATGTGCGTCCATAAAGAAGAAGATCTTGTAGTTCTGAAGAATTTACAAAGCTCTGAAAATCAATAATGGATTGAGTGAGAAAACCATTTGTGTAGTATGTGAGAATACCATTTGTGTAGTACCCCGTATTTTTTTTTTATTATTATTACTATATTGTCGGAATTGTTTTTTAAAAAAGTGAATTTTGAAAGTACATTTATGTATTAAGTAAAAATAATATTTTTTTATATATATACATATTAGCAAGCAATTAAAATTGTTTGATTTATTAAACTATGTAATGTTGTTTTTATTTTCTTATATAATTGTTAAAATTATAGTAATCTTAGAAATATATTAAATCTTGTTATAATTTTATAATTTTATAATTTATACTAAAGATAAATTTAAATGAAAGTGTGGGGTGAAATATACTTAATTATCAATTTAATACTCAATACTAATTTTTAAAGATTAAAAAGTTAAAAGAAATTTTTTGAAAAAGTCAAGAATTAAATGGTAGTTTTCGAAAGATATTGATACGTGGCATGTTAACAACCATTCATCTACTTTTGGTTGTTTAGTTTAATTGTGGGTCTCGGGTGAAGAAGCAAAAATGAACAAGGAAGAACCAAAAGAATAAGAATGAAAGGTACACTTGATCAAATGGGTTGGTAAGGAAGGAAACAGTCACTGATATGGAGAGAGGGCATTAAAGAGCTCACCGATCTGAAAATTTATATGGCTTCGTTGATTAATTTCAGTGTCTCATCTCAAAAATATTTTCAACCTTTAAAATTATTTTTGATAACAAATTTAATGAGGTAATTTTTCCAACCTTGATCTTTTACTTATGAATTTATTTATTTTTTTAGTTTTTTTTATATAAACTTGATTTGAGATATAATTGCTTCATGGGTGGAGTACAATATGCATTTTGATGTGTACAAATATAAATCCTTTTATTAGTTTAGATGAAAATGGTTGTTCGATAAATTGATTTTTAAGAGAATATTGATTAATTCAATATGATGATTCAATTTACTTCTCATAATGGTAGTGAAGTAGGATGCTAAGTATATAATTATTTCGTATTTGATAAATCAATATTTTATGATTATATTGATATCAAATTAAGAATTTATGAGAAAGAGTACTTTTGGATATTTATGACAAAAGTAGTTTTTAATGAAATTGATTATTAAAAATAAAATTCCTATTTCAGTCTTCTTAGTTTTTGTTAATATTAAAGTTTGGAAAATAGTTTAATCAAATAAAAATATTATTCTTTAAGAAACTTCTAAAATTCGTTTATTTTAATAAAGAAGAATGATGATGTGTTTATCAAGACTTTAAGATGGATTTATTTAAAATATTTCTAAACTACTACTAGTTTTGTTTAATTTATTTGAAATTGATTTTGAGCCATGGAAAGATTTGTGATGGGTGATGAGATTATTATTAGAGACCTAGATGGACATTTGTGAATATTTTGTGTTATATTTACAAGGAGGTTAGCCTATGATATGGGGAAGTGCTGATGAAATTTCAATAGAACTGAAAAACATAAGTCGGAAATATTTAATTATTGAGTTATATATATACATGATTTTAGGATTAATTGTTGACCAATCAGTGAATGAGAGTTGATGGAGTGGTTCATTTGCTTGATGTGGACTATTTTATTAGTTGTTGCAAATTTGGTGAGTGACTTTTTTCTACTCAATCCTATATTGTATTAATTCTTGATAACCTATAAATGTCTTCTTTATGAATGATTTCTCTATTTTAACATGATTGCTCTTATTGAATCTCCGGCTTATCCTTATATTGCTATTCATTTCTTATAATGTATTATTCAATTTTGAACTATATGATCATTGATGATATTGTTGATTGATTCATATGCATAATCATCCATGTCAAGCAAGTTGAGAGTTTAGAAAATAGTATAATATAATTTTTGGGGTAATATATGAGAGGAGACCGTATTATGTGAGTAATTGAGATAGTGGGTTGGAATATTATATTTATATTTAACTGATGAGATTTTGTGATGCTATTGTATAACACTGGAAATATAATTTTTATTTTGATATTTGGTGCTCGATGAATGAGAGGGATAAATGTATTTGAGAAATGATGACCGGTATGTGCCTTGTATCATACATGATATTTAATTATATTTTTCTGTTCAATTATGAATGAATATATAAATGTATGGAAATAGTTATGGTAGGATCATTAGAATGGTTACACAGTTAAATGAGTTGCCTGAGATTAGGAGCTCTCACTGCTGGATATATGTGAATATATGTATAGTATTTAAATTACCATGATCAATTGATCTAAAGTATAATTTTATATCTGTTTGGTACTATGGCACATTACTGGAAATCAATATTATTTTATAGGTGTTAATCTAAAAGGTTATTGATGGAATTTAGAATAAAGAGAGAGAGATGTGGCGAATGAGTTTCATGCATCTTCATATCATATGCATTCATATTGCTTATTTTTATTTCTTTGGGCATTTTTCTTGGCCCTGCAGATATTGACCGCTAACCAATATTTACAGGATTGATAACTTTAAGAAAGTTGAGGATTAGAGCTTCGATTTGCTAGACACCAAGGTCCAACGGTTTAGATAAAGCTTATATACGAATATTGTTGTATTTGGAGATTTTGTATGAATTGTATAAAGGATTTATTTATATTTATGGTTGAGGTTGTCAAGTTTAGGCTTGCTAAGGGTTTTGGTGGTTTTAAACCTACCCATTCCTTAGCGCCGGTTCGATACGGGTTTGAGTCGTGACAATTTGATCTTTCAAAATGGTCAAGGACCTCGTTGAAGTCCCCACAAACTAGCAAGCTCGGATATGAAGGGATTAAGCCAATTAATTCATCCCATAAGAGTGCCCTATCTGTAGCATTATTAGGAGCGTAGACAAGCAGTAATTGGACATCAAAGTTAGAGGAAACTAAATGAAAGAGCAACCAGCTGGGAGAGCTAGCAATAAAAGTGCATCTAGATTTAATAATGTTCCAGGATAAAATAATACCACCCGAAGACCCTACTGAGGGAACAAAGTAGAAATCATAATCCAAATGGGACCATTAACCACGTAAATCCATAGAAGAAATAGCTATCTTTTTTGTTTCAATAATAGCAAAAAAATGCAACTCATGAACAGAGATCAAGGAACGAATAAAAGCTTGCTTGGACTTGTTTAAAAAACCCCCTCGACTATTCCAATAAAGGAAATTCATAAAGAAAATTGTTAAACCTGGCAATGGAAGCTACACTAGGTAGCAACCATGTTCACCTCTAACTAATTGGTGATGACTGCTTTGCCTCTTTCATGGAATAACCTGAAGCTTTTACTCATCTTCCATGTCTCATCGATTTCGAAGAAGAGCATTGAAGGACCTTAAGGAGATAACATGCTGTAGTTCCGCAAATTCATGTTGCCAATGTCGATTGTAGACTCTAAAAGAGTACTCTTATTTACTAAACCAAGAACGCTTTTAGGGAGAAGCTTTCTTGAGTTTCCAGGCCTGCTGGTGTTCACATGAGGAGGGAATTGAGTAAGAATTGGCAAAACTTGGTTCTCAATTTCATTAACTCCTGAAGGATCCTGAAAATTACCTTTGTCCAAGGTGCCATTGGACATAGAGTTTTGGTCTGCATTAACCCCGTTCAGGTCAGGTTGAGGCTGATCAAAATTGTGCTGTGTTTTTGGAATTTCCAAACTTTCAGAATCTGATATCGATTCAATCTCAGAATCAGTACAAGAATAATCATTCGTCTCAAAAGAAAATGGGGCATTGGACTCGTAAACGTGAATCTGAAAAGAAGAATCCCTCATTGTAACATTGAATTTACCATTAATGGGACTACCTGGTATTAATAAAAAAAACATGAAACAGAATCCAATCTCTTGAGCATAATGAAATCCTCGTGGAATCCGATAAATTTACCGAATTTGGAAGCCACAAACTCACAGATGTTTGGAGTCATAAACTACGGGGGAAGACTAAAGATATCCACCCATGCTAGCCTCTCAGTAGGAGCTGTGTTTTCTGACATAGGTGAAGCCTGTTTGATAAACTCATTCAAGTAAACACTATCACCTTTAAGAAAGCCTTCTGCAGCGTCTTTACTATGGAAGTGAATCACTTACCGATCACTTCCCAACAATGAAAGTGATTTAAAGGCAAATCTATGTTCCTGTAGAATCTTTAAGAGAGCAATGATTTTTTGGATATTTCATAAAGTGACACAGCAAACGTTCTCCAGCCAAAGTGGTGGCGAATAAGTCACATTAAAATTGAAGGAGAATTCCAGAGTCATCACTAAGTTTTGGTCAGATTTGGAAGAGATCACATCTGCATATGATCGGCCATCTCTGAGAGCAGGCTTTGATGGGGACTTTGGAGTAGCAATCTTCGGTGATGAAGGCTTGAAAGGGTGTCGACTGCTGCATTTTTTAGGGTATCTCGCCTGGAATACCCGAAGTTTGAAGGAACCGATGGTAATGCGATTGATCCTGCAGATGATGGAGACTAGACTGTGATCTTGGTGAATCCGGATAAAACCAAAAGGCAGACTCCTGACGTTTCTCTTAGAAGCAATGGTTATGATTCCATGCACACTGTGTTAGATAAAGACGCGATAGAGATCATCGACAGTTTAGCCGTGAAAACCCTCGAAATAAATCACTGAGGGGTCAGGTACATGGTAAGAGGTTGGGTGGCTGGGGTAGTTGGCTGATCAGAGAGGGTAGTGCTAATGGTGTTTGGGCTTAGGGTTAAAGTTACGGTTGAGAGGTTTAGGCATAGTGTTTTTTTTTGTGTCAATGATGAATTAAAAATTGAGAAATGAATTTTATTCATATATTAAATTATTTAATTCAATATTTTTGTTCAAATTATAAATATAAAATATCAAAAATAATTTTTATATTGAAATAAAAATTTTATAGAATTTTACACAATAAGTGTTATCCTAATTGGACAAATTACGCCCTAATTTTGATGTGAACAATGATCTAATTCAATTAAATCAATTAATAAATTCAATTAAGTTTTTTTTATAATTTTGAAGAATTTTTAAAGTAGACAACCATCGTTGTGAACCAGCAATGATTGTTGTAAACTTGGCAAATTCAATAAAAGAATCCATAATGTTACACGAGCCAATCAACAAGCTGGCAATGATCATTAGATAGGCCAACAATGATCCTATCATGTATTCAAGATCTTTTCCAACGAGTAACTAATGAGCCCAATAATGAGCATGGA
>CANYLF015769673.1:0-10559 GCA_948193215.1 Bocquillonia castaneifolia
TTACATGATTAATTACGTGCTCTAGTGATAATTTGTGATGTATTTATAAGTTCTGGGTTTTGGTGAATTGGATAGACTTAGTGAATGTATGATATGAATGTGTGTTGTGGTGTCTTGGATGTTTAGAACTAGGCTTTGATGATGGTTTGCATGCCTAATGATCTTTGCGGTGCATGATGTGTGTGAAATTTTGGTGTATGTGGATGGAAATGTGAAAATATGCATTTTGCAGCCCTGGGTCGTAAACATTCGGCCGAATGTTAACTGAATATCCGGTCGGATGTTCAATCATCCACCCGAATGTTTGATCATTTGGCCGGATGTTTACGTCTGATAGGGTGCCGATGACTGAATCCTTTGCTCGTTTGCTTAGGATTTGTGACCCGTTTTTCATGTTTTGCTTTCGTGATCAAGTCTAAATATGCTTAGTGTTGTGGTAGCGCATTCCCAACTCTTTCATCGCATGTGAATTGTGCAGTCGTCCAAAACCTCGTTCATTTAGGACTGTGATTATGCCATGAAAATGTAAATGCAATGGGATGAATGTGTTTAAAACTCGTTTATTTCATTCATCATTTTTTTCTTTGTTTTCATGAGTGTTTATGTCTTTATTCAAAACTTGTTCATTTCGAATTGTGATTGTGGCATGAAATGATGAATTTAGCACTCGTTTGTGCTTTATGTTGTTTGTTTGGCTTGTCGTCGTTTGTGTGAATGCATGCTTTACTTACAGTGAGGGTTTTACTTGCAGAGAGGGTCCGCCACCAGCTTTTCCCAGTTGGGAAATATGTGTGATTCCAGGAAAACCTAGAATATACTTCCTGAGGCTGTCAGGGATCGAGTCCGTCCCGCCGGGCTGTATACCTTTGTCATGGCGCTCCCTGACCAGCTGGGTCACGTTGATAGGGTTTCCACCTATGCCCTGCTAGAGCACTGGATGTGCAGTACCCACACTTTCCATTTGCCATGCGGAGAGTATACACTTACCCCAGGGTCATTCGCTGCTATTACTGGTGTTAGGTGTGCTGGTGAGAGGATCTCGTTCGATGGTGCTCTGTACTTTACTTCGATGGAGGAGAGGACTACTTACTTCACCAGGATGTTTGGGTTCGAGCCCGTCTATCACGATCGAGATATGAGGATTGTTTACTCCAGTATGTTGGAGTGGCTGACTCCATTTATTGTAGAGGGTCATGATGGGAGACTGCTGTACAGAGATCCTATAGTGAAGGTGGCTCGAGATCAGATGGCCAGGATCTTTCTATTCCACTTACTAGGGAGCACTTTGTTCAGTAATGAGACCAGCAACCTGTGGATTCACTTTGTGCCTCTATAGAGGGATTTTGACGCCATGGGGCATTATGATTAGGGGTCTGCCGCCCTAGCTTACTTGTACTCCTGCTTGGATAAATTTTCCTTGGGGTACAAAAAGCTAAACGGGTTTTGGCAAGCGGTGCAGTTAAATATTATACTTTAGCTTGTTATTTTGACTGTATTCTTTCGGCTGCTAACTTTTATTGTTTCTTTTGCAGATATGGGCCTGCTGAGGAACTTCCATCCCATTGGCGTCCATGGGACTTTTTGATGTTGAGGCGATGGGGTTCGTCTCGTAACCTAACCCTGCAGATGACCCTGGCGGCTCACAGGACGGTTCTAAACATGTGGACTCATACTTTTGAGGATGTGAGTATATCATTTGTGCTTACCATCTTATCTCAGTTTTCACATTCTAACCAAATTGGTTATGCTTATAGCTTCATTTTGACTGGATGGGTGAGCCGGCTATATTGCCAGAGTATGTGACTACCTCTATGGCGAAGGATGAGAGGCGGATCCTATCGAAGGGTTCAGGCTGTAGGATGTGGTTCTTAGGCGAGCGGGTGAACGATCAGTGCTCAGCTGTAGAGAGGGAGGATGTCCCTTAGCATCCCCCACAGAGCATGTTCTATACTCATCGCTTGAGGGAGGGCTTTGTGGCTAGCTGGATCGTTGGCCAGGAGGCCCTTGACTTCTTACACTGTCTTCCTCACCGATTCTTGTTTGCCTGCTCTACCCTTGCCTACGACGAGGGCTATGGCTGTGAGTATCTGACTGCTTCTGAATTTTTTTTCTTGTGTGATGACTTGCTCTGACTTTCTAACTACTTATCTAGGCTAGGAGAGTTGTGATCAGGCTCCCTAGGAAAGTTAGGGACCTACACCTATTAGGTGGTGGCATTACCGGCCATGTGGGTACTTCTGCTGCTGGGGCCCGAGTTAGTGGGTCAATTGCTAGGGAGAGTCCAGCTGGTGGGGGCCCAGTTCCTACGGGTTGGAGGAACGACACCCACCTCGGCCAGGTCTCATCATTCTCGCCTTCATTTTTCACATGCTACATGCCTAGAGGCATCACAGAGCAGGTTATCAAGCCGTCTACTGAGCACCAACTGGTGGTGCCCCCTAGTGTCAGCCACATAAGTTAGTTGGTAAGGTTGCTTTGAATTTCTAGTTACTTGGAATTCTCATGATTTCCCTATTACAGGTCCCTGTTGATGATGCTTATCAGCTAGCGGGCACATTTCAGGCCTGCAAGTTCATGGTCCTAGGCTTATACACCAAGTGGCAGGCTCGGGTGACTGCACTGGAGGTGGAGAATGCCGGCCTGAGGGCTCAGCTACAGCATAAGACTACTAAGACTGAGCCGACTATAGAGGAGGAGAGCTTGTCGAGCAGCAGCAGTAGCAGTGAGGACCAGACCCAGTTCGTGAGAAGAGTCCACCCCAAAAAGGACTGATTGCTTTGTGTTTCTTGGACATTGTTGATCTTTTCTGAATACTTTTGATGCTTCTTTTAGAACTCGTAATGTATAGATGCACATGTTTGGATGCTTTTGAATATTTATTGCAGTAATTATGAAAATGCAATTGCACCTAGATATTATGATTATATATTCACAAAAATTCCTCTAAATGTCTAGTATAGCAATGAAATGCAATCTTACTCATGTGTTAATTTTTCATGTAAATGCATGAAATTTTTATGGTCTCTGTCGTAAACGTCCGACCGGACGTTTGAAGGAAGTCCCTGCATATATTTCTTTTGACGTCTGTAATTGTTTTGCCATGTATCCTTGCCACTAATCCTCTTTTGCTTACTTCTGCTGTAGAATTAATTCCTGTCTGCCTTGCCAACTCATTAACCAATGAGAAGCCATCTTTCACCTCCCATGCATTCACATTCCCTTTTTAAAATGAGAATCATTTCTTCTCTCCGTAGCTTCATTTCCCCTTTTTCTTTGCTTTTCCTTTGCCTTTGGTCCCTTATTTCTCCTTTTGCCTATAGCTTCCTTTACCATCTTTCTTACTACATTTTGCTTCTTTTGTTCTTCAACTTCAACATGGGTTCACTTTCTCCTGTTCCTTCGATGATCAACAATCTTATCAAAGAGTTATTGGGTTCTAGTCACCAGAAATGGAACTATCTCCACGATTTTGCTTTATCTCCTCTGGTATCTGTGAGAACCATGGAACTTGATAAATGCTTCCTTAGGAGTGCTGCTAAATGTTGGAGTGCTGCTAAATGTTGGAGTCCCCGGGATCATGTATTTTGCATCAGAGACCTTGAAATATGCCCCCTGCATGAAGAATTTGCTGCCATCCTAGGTAAAAGTTACACTTCCTCTTCAATTCTTGTGGCCTTGCCCAGCCTAGAGTTGAACTTTCCCGCTTTCACAGTTCCACTTTTCGACGTACTACCTTGAACCTTGTTGTCCTATTCAAATAATGGGATGTTAACTCTACCTGAGTTGCTGGAAAATTGTAAGCATAAAGCCATTGGCTGTTTCGCTTGGTGCAGAATTCTTGCTTTTTCCTTATATGCAGCTTACCTTCTAACTATCCAGATGGCACGGGTGATATTCAAATTGCTCACATTATTGGTCAGGTGGAGGACGGTGCAAACCCTTTTCCTATCATTCTTGCTGAAACATTCATTAGCTTGGACAGTGTTTCTCAGGGTGGTCAGTTCATGGGTAGTCCGATGCTTTTATAGGTGAATGGTGGTTTTTGTTATTATTATTATTATTATTATCATTATACTTTTTTTTGTTTTATTATCATTATTACTATTTTTGGTGGTTATTTATTATTATTATTATTATTATCATTATTATTATTAATATTCGATTGTCAATGTGACAGATTTGGTTGAGGGAAAGGTTGGCCCTTTTAGAGGTTCCTAGAAGTTCAAACCTTTATACACCCAGATAATTGATGGCCCGTTGTCTTTCTCGTACTGCCCTTAATTTAACTAAAATCGAGTGGGATGACTTTCTAAATGATAGTCAGGAGGATAACATCCGCTAGCACTGTTCATGGTGGTCTTTGACGAAAGTGACAGTGGAGCTCTTTGACAGATGTGTTCCGTTGGCTGGCCTACACCTTTCTAGTTTCTATACCCCTTCCAGGATCTGTCGCCAATACGGGCAGGTTCAACACATTGTGCATGTACTTCCTGATTTTGAGAGCTCTCCTCTACAGTCCCAGTTGCTCAATCGGATTCATCGTGGGTGGGGCGGTAGATGCCGACTTATCAATGTGGCCTTCCATAGTAGTACCATGACTGATGATCTTTACAAGGCCTAGGTTGTGTTGCAGAATCAGGAACCATCCGCCTCCCGTTCCGGGGAAATGACTACTCTGTATAATGCAAGCAGAATGTTGTATGGAAATATTCGGCGTTAGTTGGTCTCATATCCGCCCTTTGCATGTACTTTGAAAATGTTTTCTTTTTTCAAGGTGAAGTAACCATTTCAATGTTATCATAAATAAGACAATGTTAATCAATAGTTTTAATTTATTAATATAATGCACTCCTTTATGTACAAAAGCGTACTGCACTGATTGCGCATAATATGCCCCCTGTTACCAACCATCCTTTGCAGGTTTTCCAGCTGAAAATTTTCTCTTAAATCATTATTATCATTTTTTCATCATCATTTTTATTTTATTATAGGTAGTATTTCTTCAGCTTGTCCATGTTGATGGTTGAGTGAATTCATTGCCCTCCAAGTCTGAAATCTTATTGAATGATCTGGCCATCCTTCGTTGGTTCAGTTGGGTATGGTAGAGGGCTTTTCTTTCTATTTTCATCTAAAGATAATAGCTTCCTGTACTTCTTTTCAGCCCACTTAGCCTCTGGCAACTTTGATTCTAACACTACCCAAAGTGACTTGCATTACATTTCCACTAGAAGTATTACTTCTCCCCCATACACCAAAGAGAAAGGTGTTTGTCCTGTTGCACTTCTCACGGTGGTGTTGTATCTGAAAATGACATATGGTAATTGCTCCACCCAATCCTTGTACGTTCTGACCATCTTTGCTAGTATCTTCTTGACTGTCTTATTGGTAGCCTCAACGGCCCCGTTGGCTTGGGGCCTGTAAGAAGATGACTTATAGTGTTCTATACCATTTTCTTTCAGAAAGTCAGTTGTTTCCCCTTGAAATTGCACTCCGTTGTCCGATACTATGTGATGAGGAAGCCCAAACCTGCATTTGAACTTCTTGGCTAGAAATTTAGTCATGCTGTGTGCAGTAACCGTTGGGAGCGAGACAGCTTCAACATATCTGGTAAAGTACTCGACTGCCACAATGATATATTTATGACAATTAGAAGCAGTGGGCTTTATGGGTCTCATGATGTCGATCCCCCAGGCAGAGAAAGCCAAGGGGAAGCAAGATTGTGGAGTTCTGAAGGTGGGATATGAATCTAATCCCCGTGTACTTGACAGCTGTGGCACATGCGTACAATTCTGATGCAATCCTTGTCCATGGTGGTATCCCAGTAGCACCCCTGTCTCTGAATCTTTAATGATAGTACAGGTTCACTCATGTGAGGCCCACAAACTCTTGCATGAACATCATTCATGATTCTATCAGCCTCTTCTCTTGTGACACACCTGAGAAGTACTCTAGTAGGTAATCTTTGGTATAGTATGCCTTCATGGAAAGTGTAGTTTCTGGACTAAAGTCGTATAGCAAAGAATTGTTTACTTGTTGATTCCTCCGAGTATTCCCGTGTTTCCAGGTATCTTAAGACATCATAGAACCAGGGCTTTTCTTGAGGTCCAATATAACATACTACTTCCTCCTTCAAGTGACATGGCTGTCTAGCTTTCATCATCACTAGAGGCTTCATTTGTACTTTACTCGGATCCTCCCATACTAAGGTAAGTGTAGCTAGGGCGTCAGCCATCTGATTTTCCCCTTTTGGTAGGTGAAACATGTTGCACTTCTGGAAATGACTTTTGACTCGTTGCAGATGCTCAACGTACGGCCTCAGTTTTTCATCCCTGACTTCCCATTCATATGTTGCTTGGCTGACAACTAGTTTCAAGTCCCCATAGACTGAAATTTCTTTAGTTCCCGCTGAGCTTGCCGATTCTAACCCGAAGATGCATGCTTCATATTCGGCCATGTTGTTAGTGGCTGGAAATTCTAACTTCTTAGCAAGTGGAGTTTGTTCTCTAGTGGGTGTTATGAGTAGCACTCCTATCCTTGCTCCTTTATGGCTTACTACTCTGTTGAAGTAGGAAATCCATTCCTGAACTTCTATTGCATTAAGTCCTTCATCAGGGAACTCAATTTCAAATTGTTCATCTGACTCCTTTAGATTGAGAGCCAAGAATTCAGTAATTGCCCGCCCCTTAATTTTCTTCTTAGTCATGTACCGGATGTCGAACTCAGTTAATAGCACCAACCATTTAGCCAGTTTTCTCGATTAGGGCAAGGGCTTCATACAAGTACCATAGAGGATCTATCTTCAACACCACTTCCACTTGGTAGGACTGAAAGTAGTACCGAAGCTTGCGAGTGGCCCAAATGACTGCCAGGCAAGTCTTTTGAACTACATCATACTTGACCTCGTAAGATGACAATTTCTTAGTACTGAGGTAGTACACCGCATGCTCTATCCCGGCTCCAACTGCTTGAGCTACCATTGCGCCTATAGCTTCCTTTTCTAGGGACATATATAAGATCAGTGGTCTGCCAGCTTTAGGAGGTTGCAATATCGGTGGATTGGGCAAGTACTGTTTTATCTTCTCGAATGGCTCCTGGCAACTGGAGTTCCATTCTTTGGGCTGGTTCTTCCTCAATAGCTTGAAGATGGGATCATAGATCATAGTCAATCGTGATATAAACCTGCTAACATATTGGATCTTCCCCAGGAATCCTCTGACTTCTTTGTTTATCTTCAGGGGTGACATTTCTTGAATGGCCTTGATCTTGTCTGAGTCAACCTCAATCCCCTTCTGGCTGACTATGTACCCTAACAGTTTGCCTTCTATTACCTTGAATACACACTTTGCGGGGTTTAGCCTCAGATTATACCTGGCTGCTCTTGCTAAGAATTTTTCCAGGGCATCGACGTGTTGTTCCCGGGTAGGGAATTTAACCATCATGTCATCTATATAGACCTCCACTTCTTTGTGCATCATGTCATGGAATAGGGTTGTAGCCATCCTCTAATATGTTGCCCCCGCATTTTTGAGCCCAAACGGCATTACTGTGTAGCAGTAAGCACCGTATTCTATCACAAAAGATGTCTTCATCTTGTCGATCACTGCCATCATAATTTGGTTCTACCCGGAGTATCCGTCCATGAAAGAATACATAGCACTGGCTGCTGCACTGTTAATAAGTACTTCGATATGAGGAAGAGGAAAGTCATCGTTCGGTGATGCTTTATTCAGATCTCTGAAATCCACACACATTCTGACTCTGCCATCTTTCTTAGGAACTGGGACGATGTTGGCCAACCATTCTAGGTATTTGACCACTTCTAGGAATTTTACTTTTAATGGCTTGGCTATTTCTTCTTTAATCAATTGTGCCCATTCTGGTCTCAACCTCCTAAGCTTTTGTTTAACTGCCTTCTTGTTGGGATCAGTAGGAATGAAGTGCTCTGCTATGCTTCTGTCAACCTCAGGCATATCTGTGTAGGTCCAGGCAAATACTTCCTTCCATTTTTTAAGAATATGTTCAAATCTCACCCTCTCTTCAGAGCTCACATTAGACGCGATTAGTATTTCCTGTGGTATTTCTTTTGTACCTAAATTGAATGCACTTGTTTGCACAGAATTAATGTTAAACATGCTCATGATATGATCAATGAAATGCATAGTGCCATCAAGATGAACATCACACAAGTAAGCAAAGTCGGAATTCATATCATTGACCTTGGAAATAAACACTTCCTCCTCCTCAAAGAGGTCATGAGTTATTACATCAATAGAATAAAAATGTTCGATAAGTGCATCATAAATAAAAGCATCAACATCATAATATTAATTTGGGCCTCTTCTTCCTTGACATCCACAATTTCTTCTTGGATCACCAGTGTCTCCATCTCAGCAGTCAGCCCCTCAATAATAAGCTCCTCCAGGATTAGAATGGAGTCTTTGCCGCTTGCAGCTTCACTTGGTGCCTTCTGGGCTTCCGGCACAAAGAAGTCATACAAGCCCCCTTTCTTAACACAACTCTGTTTCCCCTTCTGTAAAGACTCTCCAGCGTATCCCAAGCCATTACGTGTAGTTTGAGTCTTGAAATCTGGAAATGTAGTAACCCTTTGTTGGTTCTTTGCTAGCCCGAGGCCAAGGAGATAATTCATCTTTTGAAGCGTGGAGTTGACCTATGGACCCATCTACTCCTCTCTGATTCCCATGATCTGAAACCCGATAGGGGAAATTTCACCTCTTGGTGCAGCCTGTAGCACTGCTATTGAATGTACTGGTTCATCATTAACAGTCAGAATGCCCCTTCATATGGGAATTTGATCTTCTGGTGAAGTGTGAACGGGACCTCTCCTAGGGAATGGAACCACAGCCTGCCCAATAGAACTGTAAAAGTCATAGGAATGTCCAAGATAGTAATGCTTATATCGGACTCGATCAAACCAACTTTGATTTTAGCAATGAAGGTTGCCTCTACGCTCCTCTTGAAGTCATCATATGCCCGGATGACTAGATCCGATGGTTGCAAGTTAGTAGTTGAAATCCCCAGCTTAGGAAGAATCTTTGATGGGTAAACATTAATGGTAGATCCATCATCCACCATAACATAGGATGTTCTTTTACCATTGACCTCAGCAGCAATGTACAAAGCCTTATTGTGTTCCTGGCCTCCCAGAGTTAGATCCTCATTAGAGAAAGTAATCTCTCTCGACTTCCTTTCAAACATCAAGCCAACCATGTTTTCAGGAGAAACATCCTCGGGGACCTGGATCTTGGACAAAGAATCCACTAAGGCTTTCTAGTATGCTTCAGAATACACTAGTACATCCCAAATGCTCGCATTGGCCTTGGTCTTCTTCAGCTGTTCTGTGATCAGGTCTTCTCTAACCTCCATAATCTCTTTACCCATTTTTGGGGTGAGACCACTCCTCCGGTTACTGGACTCGAGAATATCTAGGTCCTTTCTTTGATAATCTCTGCCACTTCGGGTAACCTGCAAAAGGTATTCATTATTCTGAGTCAAGTGAAAGGTATCGGCCAATTCTGCTTCATCCTTGCTTGAAGAGTACTAAGCATCAAACATGTATACATTCTGACCCGCTTGCCAGAACCCAACTGTAGCTTGTAAAGACCAGACAGATCTCCCAGTTGGGGAAGTTCTTCCCTCAAATGTTTTACATGGCCAACAACCATGTCTTCCAATGAAAAGTCAGACTCAAAAGAGGCCAAAACCTCAACTTTAGTAAAACCAGATTCGATGCACATAGTTTGGTTGGGTGGAAGTACTCTATGGTAGTTTGGTAGGGGGTTGAGTTTTGTGCTGGCTGGTCTGCTATCTGGGTGGGTGATCTTGCCTGCCTTAATTAGGGCTTGGATGGAGTGTTTAATTTTGATGCAATTGTTAGTGGAATGTTCGGGGGTTTGGTGGAATTTGCAAAAGGCATCAGGGTTGTATTCGAGTGAGTTTTGGTTTGGTGGGAATCTGGCTGGTTCTAGTTTAAACAGGTTTTATCTCTCAAGCCTCTCAAACACTTTGGATAGGGGCTGTGTAACGGCCCCAAAATTAATGAGTAATTAATTATGCATTTATATATGTAAATCACTTCATTAAGCTTGACATTGGCATTATAATTATTTGTAATACATTGCATAATGTATGGTGGAATGTATTGAATGTAATAAGGTTTGTGGGAGTTGGATTGGTTGAGGGACTAGATTGTAAGAAAAGTTGAGGGAGCTAATTGTAATAGAAATAAGAGTTAATAATTAATTGGGTAGTAGAATATTATTTGAGGGTTGTATGGTGAAGGAAGTTTGGTGAATGTGGCAATTGAAGGAGGATGGAGGGCGGAGGACAAGTGTCTTGCTATAAAAAAAAAAAAGAGAAAGGGACAAGTGTTAATTGGAGAGAGTGCAAGATGGCTATTAATTAATTAACAGCAATAATAATAATAATAATAATAATAATAATAATAATAATAATAATAATAATAATAATAATAATAATAATAATAATATTGTTAGTGGAGGATCTCTACACTTCTTCTTCTTCTTCTTCTTCCTCCCTTC
>CANYLF015775299.1:0-15059 GCA_948193215.1 Bocquillonia castaneifolia
AAAAAAAATGGGTTTTGAGCCTTTGGTTTGGTATTGTAAGCCAGTGAGAAATGGGGTGTGGACAAAGGCAGTGGAGAATGCCTTTGGTGCTTTTACACCTTGTGCTACTGATAGTTTGGTTGTGGGTATTTCTCATTTGGCTCTTATGGCTCTTTGCCTCTATAGAATTTGGCTTACCAAAAATGATTTTAAAGCTCAGAGGTTTGTTTTGAAGACTAAATTGTATAACTATATGCTGGGGTTCTTAGCTGCTTATGCTACTGCTGAGCCTTTGTTTAGATTGATCATGGGTATATCAGTTCTTAATGTTGATGGTCAGAAGACTCTTGCTCCTTATGAGGTTTGTGTCTTTCATCTTTTGTCCTTCTCTTTTCTTTTTACTAATTAATTATTAATACGCTCTCTAGTTTTGTTCCAGTTTTGCTTTGCATTTCTTTATGTTTTCTGATGTTATGGCATTTTATTTGCTTATTCAATGCATTATCAATGTAATGGATACATGAAAACAAAGAGTTAATTGTCTTTTCTTTCTTTGTTTTTTTTACTAAGGTAAAAAATGTAAAACTTTCTCAGAATAATGTTTGGATTCCTGATTTATATTTACATTCTAGTTTTTATATGTTCCTCGTCATACAAAGTCAAGAATTGTTTACCCTCCAGGTCTTTGGTTTTTACTTTTACCTGCCCTAGTAGCAGTAACTGGTAAAGCTAATACTGGTTCTGTTGGCAGATTGTTTCCTTGATAATTGAGGCCCTTGCTTGGTGCTCTATTCTTGTTATGATTGCTGTGGAAACCAAAGTCTACATTCGAGAGTTTCGATGGTTTGTCAGATTCGGTGTAATTTACAATTTGGTGGGGGATGCAGTTATATTAAATCTTGTTCTCTCAGTGAAAGAGTTCTTGAATAGGTTTGTATTTCTGTGCTACTTTAATTTGTATTATTCAGAATAAACATGACACAGCTTGTCCTTTTGTTTTGAGAGAATCACAAATTTTTTGTTACAGTCATGTTTTGAATATATTCTTAGACAATATTAAATTATTAGGCAAAGGAAGGCTCATGGCTGTATATTGTTTCTGCAGCTCTGTGCTTTATCTATACATTAGCGAGGTGGCTGTTCAGGTTTGTTACTCCTAAATTCCTTTTGATTTCGTAGAGTTAAATGGTTTTTGTCTCTTGGGTGCTTGCATTATGTTTTCATGTAATGGTAGGTTAGCCTTGGGAATGAGGGTGGCAGTTAGCTCTCTTAGGTTGGAATTTGGAATCATATGATAGTGGGAATTTCGCACGCCTGAGGCATTGGGAACATTATGTTCATCTACTAGACTTTCGGGATTTTTTTATACTTAAAATTGTTGACACCATTTGATACTACTGAATTAATGGCAAAACATATTTCCTTACTACATCTGTTCAGGTTCTCAAACAGAAAAAGTTTTGTGGCAAATTTTATTTTAAGCATTTGTTTCTCATCTTAAGTTATACTGAAAACATGGCAATGTTGTTTAGGTTTTGTTTGGAATACTTCTTCTTGTGTTTGTTCCTGATTTGGATCCATACCCTGGGTACACTCCCATACGGAATGAATCTGCTGATGATGCTGAATATCAAGAACTTCCTGGAGGAGAGTATGTATGTCCTGAGCAGCATGCCAACATAATATCCAGTATGTATGCTCTAATACATATGTCCTATATATCTGGTAGCCAGAAACATTCAAATGGCATTGTATGCTAACTGGTGCATAAATCATTATTGATTATTCTTAAAATTTAAAGATTCAAATTACGTCATCATTGCTATGATTGGTCAGATAATGGCAAATCACTACCTTTGCTTTGCCTTCTCCTCTAAGTTAATCTGCTCATTTATTTTACAGATACCATCAAATGCTTTACTTTAATGCTACCACATAATTATGCATTTTTAGATAATTTCAGCATTAAAATACAAAGTTGATGTTCTCCAGATCATTGCTGTGATCTTATGCTTTAGATTGGCCAAGCCAAGATGTTAATAGTGGCATGATGTGGAGGAGATCGGCTTCCTTCTTTTATATCCAATCATTCATACAATTACTTAGCTTCCTTATCTTCTCGTGGTTCAATTTTCTTTTGCTAGAAACAACTTTTGCATGGATGAATTCCCTAATGCAACTAGGATACAAAAGGCCTCTTACTGAGAAGGATGTGTGGAAATTAGACACATGGGACCGGACTGAAACACTGAATGACAGGTGTGTCATTGTTTTACTTCACATTTGTTTTTAATTTGCATATTCAAAGGTTGCCTGATACATTTCGCTGACTCTGTAGGTTCCAGAATAGTTGGGCTAAGGAATCAAGAAGATCCAAACCTTGGCTTTTAAGAGCATTAAATAGTAGCCTTGGTGGAAGGTAGAACTGACAACAATCTGGAAAAATGATCTATTTTTTTTTCTTTTAGAGTTTTGACATTCACCTCTTTTGATATTATTAAATATTATTTATTTTGTTCTTATTTAAAGATAAGGGATGGAGTTTGGAAAAAAAGACCAAAGTTTCTAACATATAATGTTCAGTTTTATTAACATGCTTCTACAGATAATAGTTATTTGGAGAATGTGATTTTGATAATAATATGACGGCTAAAAATAAAACTTAATATGTTGGCAACCCCAAATGCTATTATGATCTATTTTTGTTTTTGTGAGCTGGGGGTTGATATTTGTAAAGGATGCTAAATATCGTGTTTTAATGGTAAAAAATGATTTTAAGTTTTAATCGATACACATTTTGCAATTCTCCCAACTCTCTAGAAATGTACTTCCTTGTAATTACATAACCATGTATGACAGATTCTCCCTTTTGGTTTTTGTAGGTTTTGGTGGGGAGGCTTTTGGAAGGTATTGCACTCAATTTTTCAAAACTAAGTTCAGGGTGTAGACTCAATATGGGTGCTAGCTCACAGAAATTGATATTCTTGTAGTATTTTAGTTTATTTTAGAATAGGAAAATGTCCATCAAGAAGTTTACATGTCTGATATATGTGTCTATTTTTTTTTTCTCTAATTCTCAGATTGGCAATGACGTTTCTCAATTTGTGGGGCCACTCCTACTGAATCAACTTCTGCAGGTTAGCTTTTCTTTTATCCGTGTTTTGTTGGATAAATAACCCAATCTTTACCTCTTCTTTTCTCCACAAGGTTTAATTTCAGTTTTGTATATTTTGGTTTTGCAATTCTTTTATTTTTTTAATTTTAATTTATGAATTTTTTGCTTATGGTTTTGGTTGAGAGTAATTTGCAATCAGAAGTTACAGCATTGTTTAGGCCTAGAGACTGCTTATCAAGAATTAGTTAAGGTCCTGATGCAAAGAATTAATAGTAATGCAAATATATGGTCTAGTAGTGTAATTTATTTCCATGATTTCCATATTTCTTGATCATATCAAATGAGTTATCATATTGCATTTCTGCCCTTTTTTTGTTTTCATGGTTAAAGGATTGAATATTGTCTTTTAAGATCATATCTTGTTCTTGCCTAATTATAAATTGTGAATATATTCTTTTATGGTGAGAGGGCGGGAACATATATTTATTGCAAATGGGGTTTGAAATTTACAGCTGGCAGGTATATCCATATTCTTGTGATGTAATCTTAAATACTTTTCTAAATTACTTACTTTACTTTATGGATTACACGCAGTCTATGCAACAAGGTGATCCAGCTTCGATTGGTTACGTCTATGCTTTCTCAATTTTTGTTGGTGTGGTATGATATATTTTCCCTATTTATCCTAAAGCTAAACTTTTACTTCTAATTTAGCTTGCTGTTTGAAATACTGTATTTTTCTGTTCGTTAATGTACTTATTCATAAAGTTCCCGTAATATTGGTATCTGTTACATTAGAAAAAGGGTGGTAAAACCTAGCCAACCCATCTAGTTTTTTGGCATTACTTTTGTAGTTACACCCAATAATCATTCTCATCAAAAAGGTTAGGAGCACAAGAAAGCTCCATGTATGTGGCAAAATAACGTTTAGAACAGGATTAGAAAATTGAAAAAAAATAAAACTTCTTGTTTAAACATAGAATAATCAACTGTAAATATTATTTGTATGCTAGAAGATCAAAATGGTGAAATAGTATAATAAATGCCTTGGATTAAAACTGCTCACTATTTCTTGATTTCTGCTAATTTGTTTTATCAATTTAACTTTGTATTAATTTAGGCTATTACTTCTACTTGCTTTTTCCTTATGCATCTGCATTTTGTTTTTAATTGTATAATTAAATAATAAATAATCACCCTGAATTTCTTGTTTTTCTTCAGGTATTGGGTGTGTTATGTGAAGCTCAGTACTTTCAGAATGTCATGCGTGTTGGTTACAGGCTGAGATCAACTTTGGTAATTTGATTGTTTTGTTGAATATTTTGCATGAAGTTTATATTTTGGCTTGGCGCATTTGTCCTTTCTGTTGTATTAAAATGATTTAGGACAATTAAGTTTAAAAAATGAAATTGGCTATTAAGGATTACCTACTAGAAAAGTGAATTAATTTGATCACTGAGCAATTCAGAAGCAGATGCTCGCAGGTGTAATTACTCTGTAAACACGAAACAGACTCCAGGACTAATATATATGTGTTTGTGTGTCAGTATTTCTTTACACTAGGTGTTTCGGCTGTGTTGAGAAGGATAAAGTGTCCAACTCAGTTTGTTTCATGCATTATCACTGGGTGGGGTGTTGTCAGTTTGTTATATTGGACTGGTTACTTTCGTGATTTGTGAGTTCAGTTCCAGTTGTAGAGGCAAATGTTAAATTTAGACTTGTTAAGGTAATTTTTTCAATGGAAGTTCTGAAGGATAGAAATATCCTGTCTTTGTGCCTTTTCAGATTGCTGCTGTATTTCGGAAGTCTCTTCGACTAACCCATGAGAGTCGGCGAAAGTTTGCATCTGGAAAAATTACCAACTTGATGACCACTGATGCTGAAGCGCTTCAGGTGTGTTTTTGCAGTAAATCTAATGAATTAATGATACTATCAATTACCGACTTCCCTTCATGTGCTTTCACTTTAACATCAAAAAGCTGAATTTCCTATGTTACTTTATATAAGATAGCACAAAATTTTATCTTGATAGTGTTTACTGTGTCCTTTTTATTATGTTCTATGAGTACGTGCACACGGTATGTATTCATATGAAGGAAAATGCCATTACCATACCCCACCAAAGCATCATCCAGGGAGATGTTTAAGGACAGTTGATTCCTTCAATATTTTGCATGAATGGGCTAGTTAGTGTATCTACTTTGACATCTTTTCAGTTATCATATTGTTATTATTGCAGCTATTTGAGGTCGTAAATATTATGAACTTTAAATAATAGGTGATCATTTCTTTTACCAGACTCTAGAAATGAACAAAGACAAATGTATAGGTGCTTCCTGATGAAAACAATGATAAAAATTATTATGATGTTACTTGATGACATATTAGGAGTTTCATCTCAGTGGTACTCAATTTTAATGGGAAATCTTAAAGCCTAGTAAATATATAACTGGGCCAATTTAGCCACATGTTGCTTCAAAGTAGTTTCTCTTATTGGATGTGGTCTTTTTGTCTAAAATTTTGTTTTCTGATCAATTAACTTGCAATAGCTAACATTATAACTAATTGTTTGTTTCTGTCAACAGCAAATATGCCAATCACTTCACACTTTGTGGTCAGCTCCATTTCGTATAGTCATTGCAATGGTTTTGCTCTATCAGGAGTTGGGTGTTGCTTCACTTATTGGTGCACTATTGCTAGTGCTTCTGTTTCCCATACAGGTATATAAAAGTCCCCTCTTTTTTTTGTTTTATGTGTGTGTATGTGTATGTGTAATTTTATGCGTCTTTAAATGTTTTTGAGACTTTAAAAGGAATATACACTTTCCACAGATTTCATTCACCCGAGTGCTTTATGGTTTAATGAATTTTTCATCTGTTCTTTTTTCTCCACTTTTTCTATGTAGAATCAAAATGTTCTGAAAAGTGTCAAGTGAAATACATATGAATAATAGTAATGAAAGCAGGATATTGTAAAAGCTTCCAAAAGTCACACTAAAATGCTTAATGAATGCAGAAATCCATTCATAGAAAGAGAAGGATAGTCTTGTTTTTCATATTTTTGTGTGAAGTAGTTGCCTGATGGTATGTGCAGTTGCAGAATGTGGCATATCAGGTTGCTTAGATATATTGAAGGTTTCATGCTGTATCTTGTTATTATTAGTTATGTTGATGCCCATATATTTTTTTCTCCATTAATTAGATTGTCCCTAACCTTCATTCTGTGACAGACTTTTGTTATAAGCAGAATGCAAAAACTGTCCAAGGAAGGCTTACAGCGCACGGACAAGAGAATTGGTCTCATGAATGAAATTTTGGCTGCAATGGATACTGTAAAGTATGAAACATTATATGATTAATTTTTGTTGTCATTCTTACAAGGCTAGCTATTGACTGTTTGGGACTTCATTGAAATGTCTTAGGTGTTATGCATGGGAGAATAGTTTCCAGGGAAAAGTTCAAAATGCTCGGGATGATGAATTATCATGGTTCAGAAAAGCATCACTACTGGGAGCGGTATGGCTTGGAACTTCTTTGATAGAAATTCTCCTTTTAAGAACCGTGTGGAAGCTCTTATATATTTATGCCTTCCTTTTCTTCTAGTCTTTCAATTCTTATCTTGCCAATCTTTTTACCTGGGTTTTGATATTTCGGTTGTGCTTATGATTGTTTCTTCTGCAAGTGCTCTTCCAACTTCAAAGAAACACCACTAACATGTTTTTGAATTCATTTTTTCATTATAGTTTTGGAAATGACAAGAGTGGAAGTTGTAATGTAAGACATCAATTTATGCAAAATCTTGAAAGTGGAATTGATGGTGTTTTTTATGGGACATTTATGACCATTTGCATCACATAGGAAGCATGAGTTCAGAATCTCAAAAAGAAAAGGAAAACAAGAAATGAAAAACAAAAAGGGAACTGGAGAATAAGAAAATTTCAAAAGCCTGCATTTAGTTAAAGATCTTACTCAGACTGTCATTGGCTACAAGGGAAGAGAAAAACATATTTGAAGAAATTAATGAGCTTGTAGCTTGTGCTGATAATTCCACGGCTAATGAAACTGAAGGCTAAGGCTTAGGACAACTTATTATGAATGTTCACTGAAGAAATCTGTTTTTTCCTGAGAAAAAATTATTTTAGTAGTTCTATGATAGCTTCACATGTTGATCTTTATGGTTATATTGGTCGCATCTAAATGTTGGTTTATTTATAAGTGACATTATTATTTTGCGCCTATGCTTAATCTTTGCTCATTGATTGTGTTGCAGTGTAATGGTTTCATACTAAACAGCATCCCAGTGGTGGTGACTGTTGTCTCATTTGGCATGTTCACTTTGCTTGGGGGAGATCTAACACCTGCAAGGGCATTTACGTCACTTTCTCTATTTGCTGTGCTTCGCTTCCCCCTGTTCATGCTTCCTAATATAATTACCCAGGTTTTATTTTCATCTCTTCTGTTCTATCTATGTATGTAATTAAAAGACAATACACTTGCAGTAAATGAATTGGATCCTCTTCTGCTGTTCCCTTTATCCCAGAAGGAATGATCACTCTCCTTTACAACAAAATTAATTCTTACCTCGAAATACAATTTGTTTTCTGTCAAAAACAAAATTCATGAATTAAAACAAATGTATTTTGAGCAGGCTCTAATATATGCTATGAAAACTTTTCCTTTTCAAGTCTTTAATTTTCTTTTATCTTCTTAATTTGGTTTAGCTCTCTTGATTTACAATTTTCCCTGACTGATATACGTTATGTGCTTTCATATGTTCCTAAGCTGCTTATATACTTGGGCTTTTCTAATGATGCTGTAACTGGACAGGCTGTAAATGCAAATGTATCCTTGAAGCGTTTGGAGGAGCTACTTCTAGCAGAAGAGAGAATCCTTCTACCAAACCCTTCCCTTGAGCCAGGACAACCAGCCATCTCAATAAAAAATGGAAACTTTTCATGGGATTCGAAGGTTTGGTTCAGCAACTTGATTGCTTTAAATCACTTTTTTTTTTTGTCTTTTGCCTGTTAATGACTGTACATGCTCTTAGATTTAAGAGGCTATGTTATGTATGTTTGAAGTTATTCTTCAGTCTTCTGTATATGAGATAACTTTGTGTGGATTATATTTACTCCTGAATTTAAATATCCATGCAGCAATTACATTAACTTGTGGCCCAAAATTGAAAATAGCGAACCCTTTTTTTGATATGCATCTCATTTTCCCCTGTGCTTTAGGAAGTTAAACTTTTATTGGTCAGACACCATTATTTATTTATTTAACTATCCCTGTGACAATTACACTAGCCCCATAACCGAAAAAGCAACTCTGAACTTTCCTATGTCCCCCTACTTAACACACTGATAAATCTCTAGTACATGAATGCTCCAGGATCAATGAAATGCCCGCTTAAGCATAGAAAATTATTTTTCACTTGCGTGTGGTTGTATGTTTAGTATAGGAAATGAGTGTAACGGTTACAGCATATATGTTCATGCTAATATAATAACATGCATCCACATACCTGTAAAATGTAATCACTTAGTAGGCCGTAGAATTTAACTGAGGTTTATTGTCATGTAGTCTTTATTTTGGATGCTGCTTTAACTTTAGGATACAGTTACTCGGGGTCTCATAAGTGTATGAAAGGCAGTGACAATGATTCTAATTGTGAAAATTTAATTTTTATTTCAGGCAGAGAGGCCCACATTATCAAATATCAATTTAGATATACCTACTGGCAGCTTAGTTGCAATTGTCGGTAGTACTGGAGAGGGAAAGACATCACTTGTTTCGTCAATGCTTGGAGAGATTCCTGCAATATCAGATGAAACAACTGCTGTTGTAAGGGGAACAGTTGCTTATGTTCCACAAGTTTCTTGGATTTTTAATGCAACTGTAAGTTGTGGCATGCTTATGTAATTTATCACAAAATAAAGCTTGTATATATAATTATATTGTTGCTTCTGTTGATGTAGTTAAGGTGGTGCTTGCATATTGTAGGCTTATAACTGAAACTTGCATTTAACTTGTTAATGTTGACTGTACAACTTGAGTTTGTGATTTCTAAAATTAATTCTTTGTAGGTACGAGACAATATATTATTTGGGTCTGCCTTTGATTCGGCAAGATATGGGAAGGCAATAGATGTGACTTCCTTGCAGCATGATCTTGACTTATTGCCTGTTAGTTTGTTTTTTTTTCCCCTCTCTTTTTGGAAGGCTACTATATTGCCTAGCTAGTCCTAAAATGTCAAATATTCTGACAATGTTCATCCCCAAATTCCTCCTGTCTTTTGTTCTTGGTTGCTAGGGTGGTGATCTCACTGAGATTGGTGAAAGAGGGGTGAATATTAGTGGTGGGCAAAAACAGAGAGTTTCCATGGCTAGGGCTGTGTACTCAGATTCAGATGTATACATTTTTGATGATCCCTTGAGTGCTCTCGATGCTCATGTAGCTCGTCAGGTAAGAATGGTCGTTCGCTGTTACTTTTAAATGCTTAATCATTGCTGCTCATGCAAACTATTTCTGAAGTTATAATCTTGTGGTATGTCACATCCATAGTGCTGATGATTTGGCTTTATGAGAATCAAGTTTCTATATAGGCCCCCACAAGTTCACTGATAGGATGAAATAATAGGACAGACCCGAGTGCTGTCTGATATGTTATAACCAACGCAACTAAGCCTTATCCACAAGCTAGTTGAGTGAGCTACATGGATCTTTTCCTTCATTATGAATAATTTTCAGTTACATCTTTGAGAAAATGTAGTAAAGCCAGTAAATCCTCTTCTTTGCTCGATATGTAAAGAAAATAAAGACTTGCCCACAAATCTGCTGTATATAGTTCTTTGCAAACTAAGTAGCACTATTGAAGAAAATTGTTCTTAGTCACATCCTATATTCGACTCCTTTGTCATTGTGGTATGTAGGATGCTTGGAATTTCTTCTTCCCTTTTATTTTTCATGCCGAAGATCCTGAACGTCGATACCAGTGCTTTATAGATAACTATTAGGAAAGAAATTAATTACATTCTCATTTTGATGATTGCATGGTTAGACAATTGTCACATTTTGAAGAGCTAGTGTCCAGCAAGTAATATTTTGCTATGCCAAAGCCCCTAGGCATTATCTTTTCGCCTTGAAATGTATTCTTTAGATAACTTTCTTTCCAAAACTGAAGCTTTGTGTTTGTCATTTTGCCACACTTCAATTCATTGCATTGCTTAGGTATCCCAGGCTCAAATCTAGAAATCGTATTGTTAACTTTTAATAGACTAAGAGAGAACTTTGTGATTCTGTTCATTCTTTCTTCTTCATTTCCCAGTTATACTTGCCTAGTTGCCTTGATATTCTTGTATGATTATATTTTTATCGTTTGGTATTATATTTTTATCGTTTGGCCTTATGGTCCAATTATCTTCAGGTTTTCGATAAATGCATAAAGGGAGAATTGAGCAGGAAAACGAGAGTTCTTGTTACAAACCAGCTCCATTTTCTTTCACAAGTTGATAGAATCATCCTGGTCAATGAAGGTACAGTGAAAGAGGAGGGAACCTTTGAGGAGCTCTCAAATAATGGCATGCTGTTCCAGAAGTTAATGGAAAATGCAGGAAAGATGGAAGAGTATGTGGACGAAAAGGAAAATGGTGAAACTGATGATAAAATCCCTTCAAAACCTGTTGCTAATGGGGTAGCAAATGAGTTGCCTAAGAATGTGAATGAGACAAAAAAACAGAAGGAAAGAAAATCTGTTCTTATCAAGCAGGAAGAGCGGGAAACAGGTGTTGTCAGCTGGAAAGTTTTGATGAGGTAAGAAATATTCATCACAATGCTGTAATTACTTATTATCAAAGCTTTTTTCTTTTATATAGATTTAAACATAATTTGAGGAGATAAGTGCAGTGTTCATTAAAGCAATAAATGACATGAAAACAATTAATGCCCGGTTTAGACCGTCTCCAACTGTGTAACTTGACCGAGTTATGAGTTCTTTTGACCACTTGATTGTATCTAAGTTAGTTTTTTATTAACTTCATATTTCTAACGTTGGTTTTTACTTTGTGGAGTAATCATCTGCCAGTTCCAACTTGCACAGCTTTTCTATGTTTCTCCATTAAATTCTAACAAGTCCCATAAAATTTTCCAGGTATAAAAATGCATTAGGAGGTGCATGGGTTGTATTAATTCTCTTCATGTGCTATATTTCAACTGAAGTTTTGCGAGTTTCAAGTAGTACTTGGTTAAGCAATTGGACTGATCAAGGCACTACAAAGATACATGGGCCTCTTTACTACAATCTCATCTACTCTGTTTTATCAGTTGGTCAGGTATGAATCAACTGACTATTAAGTGAATTTGAATTATGTAGCATAATTTTTGTCTGTTCATCATCTAGCAATCATCAATCATCATTACTAGTATTCTTAGCCACCCATGAGTCTTCATTGCTTAACAGCGAAGCTGAAACATCTTTACCATATGGCAATAACTTATGTTTTAAATGGAAAATTCTTAAATTCTCTCACCTGACTAGTTCCTCTTTCCTCTTTCTGTTTTCAGGTCTTGGTTACATTATTAAATTCATTTTGGTTGATCATATCAAGTCTTTATGCTGCCCGAAGGTTGCATGATGCTATGCTTAGTTCCATATTGAGAGCTCCAATGGTCTTCTTTCACACCAATCCACTTGGACGCATTATCAATAGGTTTGCTAAGGATCTTGGTGATATTGATCGGAATGTTGCTGTATTTGTGAACATGTTTCTGGGTCAAGTGTCGCAGCTTCTTTCTACATTTGTCCTCATTGGAATAGTCAGCACCATGTCATTGTGGGCCATAATGCCACTTTTGGTTCTGTTTTATGGAGCTTATCTTTATTATCAGGTAATTGGAACTTCAGGTGCTTGTTATAAACATTTTCATCCAGCTTTCCCCCAAATAAAAGTTATCATCTCTTCTTTTTCCCAATTACCTCCATTTCTTTTAAAACAAAGAGCTAATTCATTTTAGATTGGAAATTGTAGGTTGTGAACTCTCCTAGTCATTAATGAGATTATTTTGGACTTCAAAATATTACAAAAGAAATTTGCTAGTTACCTTGGTACCTTAATGTGATCATGTGCTAGAATGTCTTCTTTTTTCTAAAATGCAAATATCTAGCTTAGCTATTTGGAGGCCATTGTATTTGTGCTCATTTCCGCCGTAATGTGGCTTATCTTTGTCTTGTAAAGCTTCAATGTGAATCCAAATGTCATTTTCTTACGCTATGCATGTGTTAAATACCAGTGAGGCATATTTCCTTCATGTTGTCCTTTGTCATTAATTGATGTGAGTTCTTATCAACGATATTTTAAAATGTACCCTTTAATATGTTGCAAAGCAGGTTGGTTAAAATAAAACTTTTAACAGGATAAGTTTCTAGATTGGCATCGGTTCTGTATCCGTTTAGAGAGTACTGCTGTACTCTGAGATTCTTTTTCTAATTTTTGTTCTTTATGCTAGTACATTGGGGACTAAGAACAAATATGTTTAAGATGCACAGACCTTTCAGAAACTAAATACTTTCTATTTGGATGTGCTACACTATTTCTCAGAGGAAATTTGATTTAAGAAATTCATACTTTGTTTTACAGAGTACAGCTCGTGAAGTAAAGCGCTTGGATTCTATAAGTAGATCACCTGTTTATGCACAATTTGGAGAAGCTCTGAACGGTCTATCAACTATTCGGGCCTACAAAGCTTATGATCGGATGGCTGACATCAATGGTAGATCTATGGACAACAACATCAGATTCACCCTTGTAAACATGAGTGCAAATCGATGGCTTGCGATCCGTCTGGAAACATTAGGAGGCCTTATGATTTGGCTTACAGCTACATTTGCAGTGATGCAGAATGGAAGGGCAGAGAACCAACAGGCATTTGCATCTACAATGGGTCTGCTTCTCAGTTATGCTTTAAATATTACAAGTTTACTGACTGGTGTACTCAGACTTGCAAGTTTGGCTGAGAATAGTTTAAATGCTGTGGAGCGTATTGGTACATATATAGATTTGCCATCAGAAGCCCCTCTTGTTATTGAGGGCAGCCGCCCGCCTCCTGGATGGCCCTCATCAGGATCAATCAAGTTTGAGGATGTTGTTCTGCGTTACAGGCCTGAACTTCCACCAGTCCTACATGGATTGTCCTTCACAGTTTTTCCTAGTGACAAGGTTGGGATAGTTGGAAGGACTGGTGCGGGTAAATCTAGCATGCTAAATGCTTTATTCCGAATTGTGGAATTGGAAAAAGGAAGAATCTTGATTGATGGTTGTGATATTGCAAAGATTGGATTGCTGGATCTACGGAAAGTACTTGGTATTATACCACAATCACCAGTTCTCTTTTCAGGTAATCTCTGTCCCCAGTCCTGGTCTAAATCATGATAATAAGTGTGTTCTTAGTTAACTTATTATTTTCATTTTATAGGAACTGTGAGGTTTAATCTTGATCCTTTCAATGAACACAATGATGCTGATCTGTGGGAGGCTTTAGAGAGGGCGCACTTGAAGGATGCTATTGTAAGGAACTCTTTGGGTCTGGATGCTGAGGTATGTAATTGAATTTTCTTTGTTTGATGTCTACTGGCTTGGCTTCACAACACCGTTTATTTTACCTTCCCCTGTCAATTGTAAACATAACATCCACTATTTTGTTCTTTTGCTATACTGAACTTCAGAAATTGTTTTTATTAGTCTGTGATCATTGTCTATGTCTGTTGGAACTCTATGGTCTATGATCACACATTTTGGTTTAAGCTTAGGTTCTTGATCAATAAGGTTATTTATCAAATCCAATGGTTTCATCCCACTAGTCTTAAACAAGATAAGACAAAAGTTAAGGCTAGTCTCTGAAAAGTTAAAATAACACATTTTTTATTTTGATGTAGGTTTAGAACAGTACTTCTGATCTTTGATGTGCAGTAAACACTTGCATGATTTGGTTCAAGTAGAACTTGTAGTCTAGATCATACCTTAAACGATTACGACTCTCACTTTGATGTTTACTTTGTGTTCTTTCTCAACTCATTTACGGTGATTTTATGTTCTAAATAATTTAGATCTTTTTCCTGGCCATGAACTATAATCTTGCTCATAATATGTCAAGGTTTCTGAAGCTGGGGAGAATTTTAGCGTTGGACAGAGACAATTGTTAAGTCTTGCTCGAGCATTGTTACGGAGATCAAAGATACTTGTTCTTGATGAAGCTACTGCTGCTGTTGACGTAAGAACTGATGCTCTTATTCAGAAAACTATTCGAGAAGAATTCAAATCATGTACAATGCTAATCATCGCTCACAGGCTTAATACCATCATAGATTGTGACCGGATTCTTCTACTTAATTCTGGCCAGGTATGGTTCCAACCCTTGATTCTATTTAGAGCTTCTAGGAAACTACTCTCTCTGCATGTCTTGGGGAAAATAAAATCTTTTGAAATGTTGTATTTTGTTGTTCCTTAGGTTCTGGAATACGATACACCGGAAGAACTGTTGTTAAATGTTGATAGTGCTTTCTCTAAGATGGTTCAAAGTACAGGGGCTGCAAATGCTCAATACTTGCGCAGTTTAGTATTAGGAGAGGAGGGAGAGAGTAGGTCTGGAAGAGAACATAGCAGACGGTTAGATGGACAGAGGAAATGGCTAGCTTCTTCTCGTTGGGCTGCGGCTGCCCAGTTCGCCCTTGCTGTTACCCTCACTTCATCACATAATGACCTTCAGCGATTGGAAATT
The DNA here is from genome assembly GCA_948193215.1 of Bocquillonia castaneifolia. NCBI lineage: Eukaryota > Viridiplantae > Streptophyta > Magnoliopsida > Malpighiales > Euphorbiaceae > Bocquillonia > Bocquillonia castaneifolia. The sequence goes on from CANYLF015775299.1 coordinate 14,863, forward strand.
GAGGATGAAAACTCCATCCTCAAGAAAACAAAAGATGCAGTGATAACTTTACAGGGAGTGTTGGAAGGGAGGCATGATAAAGTAATAGAAGAATCATTAAATCAATACCAAATGTCCAAAGAGGGCTGGTGGTCAGCTCTATACAAGATGGTTGAAGGTACAAAACGTTTTCTTTTTGTTGTATTACTGCCAACCAT
>CANYLF015776446.1:0-12763 GCA_948193215.1 Bocquillonia castaneifolia
GAAGATCACTTTGAAGCTTTAGACCGATTCTTGGCATGAGTTGAAAAGTACAACCTCAGGCTTAACCTGAAGAAATGTATCTTCGGAGTAACCTCCAAAAAGCTCTTGGGACACATTGTAAGCTAGAAAGGGAATGAGGTGGATCCAAATAAGGAAAAATCCATTCAAGAGATGTCGATTCCGAAGACTGAGAAGGAAGTCAAAGGATTCCTGGGGAAGATTCAATACATCAGCAGGTTCATCTCTAGATTAACTATGATCTGTGAGCCCATTTTCAAGCTACTTAGAAAGGATCAGAAGCATAAATGGGACGAACAATGTCAGAAAGCATTTGACACGATCAAGCAGTATTTAATGAACCCACTGTCCTTCAACCTCCCAAGGTAGGAAGACCATTAATATTGTACTTGGCCTTGGAAGATGATGCTATAGGAGTGATGGTTGCCCAAGAAAATGAAGATGAAATAGAGCATGCTATCTACTACCTTAGTAGGAAGTTGTTATCCTATGAAGTGAAATATGACATTGTTCAGAAGACTTGCTTAGCAGTAATATGGGCAACACGAAAGCTAAGACAATACTATCAGTCCTACTAGGTTCAAGCTGTGGCAAGAGTTGATTCGCTATGTTACTTGTATGAAGCGCCAGTGTTAATAGGGAAGCTTACTAAGTGGTTGTTATTACTAACTGAGTTTGACATACAATAATTGACCAAGAAGACTATCAGGGGGAGAGCAGTAGAAGAGTTTCTAGCTCTTAATCAACTAGAAGGACAAGAAACAAGGGAGTATGAGTTCCTAGATGAGTCACTCAATCTGATAGAGGCAGACAGATGGAAGCTATACTTTGACAGAGCAGTGAATCACAAATGGAGTGGGGGCAATCCTAATCATGCCAGAAGGAGAAAGTATTCCTTTTGCTAAGAAATTAGATTCCAAAGTCACTAATAACATGGTTGAATATGAAGCATGTGTCTTTAGGATAGAAGCAACCATTACAGCAGGAGTCAGGAACCTCACAGTGCATGAAGATTTAATGCTCATCATTAACCAAGCTTCAGAAAACTAGGAAGTAAAAGATGAGAAACTGAAGCCTTATGTAGAGTACATTCGGATACTCACTTCGAGTATTTCTAATTGTACCTTTGCACATCTACCAAGGGAGGAGAATCAAATGGCAGACGCATTAGCAACTTTGGCATCCATGTGGGACAATCCTAGAAATGTAGCTATGAACACATCTACCAAGGAAGGAGAATCAAATGGCAGACGCATTAGCAACTTTGGCATCCATGTGGAACAATCCTAGAAATGTAGCTATGAAACCTCTAGTGATGTGTAGAGCCAGAATCCCCTGCTACCAAGGTGAGCTTGTAATGATTGTGAATGGACCTAGCGAGAAGCCATGGTTCTATGAAATTCTGAAATTCCTAGAAAAATAGGAATATCCATAAGGAGCTAATGGGAAGCAGAAACATGCCTTAAGGATCAGTTCAAAAAGCTACACTCACCATGAGGGGATACTCTACAAAAGGGCTTTGAATGGAATATTACTTCGATGTCTGGACCAATATGAATCGGAAAAAGTCATGAAGGAGATTCATGTAGGAGTGTACGGACCTTACATGAGTGGGCATATTTTAGTAAAGAAGATAGTTCAACAAGGATTCTACTGGGATAAAATGGATAGAGATTGTATCAACATGGTCAAAAAGTGCCATGAGTGTTAGTTACACAGGAATAAGATACATTTACCACCAACCAAGCTTCATAATTTAACGTCTCCTTGGCCATTCTCTGCTTGGGGGATAGACATCATTGGAGAGATAAGGCCAATAGCTTCCAATGATCATAAGTACATTGTGGTGGCTATTGAATACTTTTCAAGGTACATGGAAGCCATCTCACTGCCAATGGTCACGGCAAAGGGTATGGCCGAATTCATCAATAAGAAGCTCATCAATCGGTTTGGAAAACCACATCACATTGTTTCAGACAATGGTGTGCAATTCCAAGGAGAAACTGTGGATCTACTAGAAAAGGAAAGGATTGAGCATCATAAGTCCTCGCCCTACAGGGCACAAGCTAACGGGGTAGTTAAAGTAGCTAACAAGACTATTAAAAAGATACTAGCCAAAAGGTGAAGACCTATAAGGATTGGGCAGATAAACTACTTTTTGCAATCATTGGTTACAACACAACCATATGAAGTGCAACAGGGGAAACGACGTATTCATTGGTGTTTGGAGGTGAAGCGGTAATGACAACTGAGTCCCAGGTTCAATCATTGAGAGTGGCACCAGAAGCTCAAATTCTTGAAGCACAATGGGTTGAAGCAACGTACAAGTAGCTATTGTCTTTAGAGGAAGGAAGGAAGGAAGAAAGCTTTCCATCATATGCAAGTGTATCAGCAAAGAATAGCAAGGGCTTTCAACAAGGAAATCAGAGTCAGGCCAATCAAAGAAGGAGATTGGGTGTTAAGAAGGCCAGGCCCATTACATTTGATCTTTGAGGGAAGCTCAAGCCCAATTGGGAAGGTCCGTATCTAGTTAAGAAGATCATGTCTAAGGGAGCTGTGAAGATTTCAGATCTAGAAGGGAACGAGTTCGAGCAACCCATAAACATGGATCATCTTAAGAAATACTACCTTTAGAGAAATGTGTGAAAATAATGAATCCCAATGAGTTGAAAACCCATTTGGCCGGCTCATGCAAAATAAGGGAGAGTGAAAACCTTGCAAAAAGGCATTCTAGGAAAAAATTAGGGCAAAAGGCCTGCTAGGATGAAAACCTCACAAAGAGGCATTCTAGGCAAAAATTAAGGCAGTGAGAGAAGAAAGTAAGGAAGCAGTAATATCAAATGTAAAAGCGAAAGTACGCTTATGGTGCTAATATTAATAAAATAAACCTTTTACAAAAGAAAAGTGTCAAACTTTCTTATAGTACTTGATTATGTGTCTGCATAACTAAAAAGCTAAAACATTGCATGAATAAATGAAATGGTTATGAGACCGAATTCTTCCTGTGTTTCTTTAGCCACTTGATGCTATCAAAGCTTGCATTCATTTCCTTCCTTGCATCCTCTATTGCTCTTTTTGCATTATATTTATTGCATGTAACATATAGTTCAGCAGCTTTGCCTTCATCATCTGATAGCTTAGCCTGCAAATAAAGTCATGTCATGAGATCCACGTTTGCAATGATATGAACAGGTCAACAATAGCACTTACCAAATCAACCCAAACCTTGTATTCATCATCAGTAGTTGGTCCTTGAGTAAAGTTTAGATTCCTTGCAAAAGATCTATTAGCCCAGTGAGAATGGATTTCCCTTAAGAAGAATGGAGTAACAACATAAAGAGTAAAGGATGGAACAGCATGTAATATTCTTTGAGCCATGCCATACTGCCTACAAACTCTAGATGGAGTATTAAAGGTGATACTACCAAAGCTAGCAATCTGCACAGAGTCATCTATCAGAAAGGTAGTGACGAAGCTCAATCGCCACCATGGACAATGCCAGTAGATCCACTCCTCATTCCTGGATAGGAGAAAGTTGGTCCAACCACCAGAAATCCCTAATGCAGCACGTTCAGCCTTGGACAACACATATCTTCTAGATTGAAACTATTGAGGCCTATAAGTTGTAGGGTTTATAGGGGGCATCAGTATGCCTAGCTTTTCCTTCAACCAAATATGGTCAAAGAAGTGTCAGAATAAATCAATCAAGGTCAATAGAAGAGAACATAGAAGCAAGATAAGGGATGCATACCTGGAGAAGTAATGGGTTGCCTCGGAGGCGTTGAGTATGCTTGAGAGTCTAAACCAATAATGGTTTCAGCCAAGATGATAGGGAATGGGTTATGATCACTTTCAACCTATTCTAGAACATGAGCAATCTGAAAGATACCTCTACCTTCAGTAGAAACTAATAGAAATTGTGCATAAAGATAGAAGCTAGTGATCCTTTGCCAAGACCTGCTATTCTTTAGCATAAAGCTCCCCAATTCCAATAGGAGTTGAGTCAGGAGAGATTGACCCTCAATACATGGAAGTATCTGACCTAGGGTTATTCTAAAGAAACCAGCTAGAGATTTCAGAGTTTGATTATAAGCAGAAGGCAATGCTAGAGGAGAATTAGAACAATGTATCTTGCTTATAATACCTTCAAATTCTTCAAAAAGGGGGCATATTTCAACTCCGTTGAAGTGGAAGACATGATGTTTGGTACTCCAGCATTTCACAGTCGCATGTAGAAGTTTGATGTCGAATGGAAAATTTAGAAAAGCTCTAAACTCTGTAAGGTGGTATTGGTTTAAGGAATTCCAGGTTTCTTTTTCCAAGCTTCCTAGATGTTTCTTAAGAGTGTTTGCAGACTTTCGAAACATCTTTGTGATTTAGAAGAACTTCTAAAGAATGTGTTTGGTGTTTTTCTAATGATATAAAGTTGCCCTAGAGGTTCTATTTATAACCCATGAGGTCTAAGGAAGTCCTGGTTCGAAAAGGAGTCAAAACAGAGTGAAAAAATGCGAAGAAAAGCCCAATGATGAAGGAGTTGCATTGCAGACCAACGCCAGTCAAAAGAGTGGCGTTACCACTCAACGCCTGTCCCTCAATGGCGTTGATGGCAAATGCCACTCCCCTAAGTAGCATTGGGCCCTGGCTTAGCTCCTCTAGGTGATTCAATGATCGATGCAGATTTATGGAGTTCTAGGGGGATTCCATGCACAACATTTCATACATACATGCATACATAAATTTACAAAATCGCTTGCATACATATGTATTAACTAAAAAATTTGCATGCATTCACTAATGGTAGTATAAGAAACAATCATGCATACATCCACATACTTATATAAAATGTGTAAGGTAAGGTACATATCGAAGTTTAGAAATAGAAAAAATGACATATACTCCTCCTCTTCCTTCTCCGACTCCTTAGAGTCCTCCTCATCACCACCTGTTGGTTGACTCTCAGTCTTACCACCGGCATGTTGTTCATCAATCTAGACCCCACCAGCTCCTTTAGTCAGAATGTCCAATGCCAAAAGCTAAGCCTTCAACTCAGAAACCATCCTGCAAGAGAAGCTATGGGCCTGCCTCCACGTATCGCAAGTCTCTACCATATGGGCCTTGTTGGCCTGAAAGTATGATGATAGTCGTGAAACCTCATCGATAGGAACCTAGGTGAATAATGAGTTAGAATCCTGATGCAGTTACAAGCTAAAGAGAGAATGTTGAGATAGCTTACATGAGTACATCCATCTATGTAAAAAATGGAAGGATCAACGGTAGGATGAAAAGTCTGTTCAACTATACTAGCAATAGTCCTATGATGTACTGATAACCCAGGATACTATGTAATATGACTTGGCACTATGTCTCCTTGACTACTAGAAGCATAGCGGGATGGACAAGGTCTGGCAGCCTCTGAACTTGGCATAGCTCCTTTGGTAAAAGCACGGGTCCTCCTATAAGACCCAGGGGCAATGACTGGCCCAAGACTGGGGGCATCATCATCTGAACCTCCAGAATCTCTGTCATCCCCATCCTCATTAGAAATGAAGAATGTCATAACACCCATAGATACCTAGAAAATAGTGATTATGAGTCATGCAAGCAGGATGTACAGTTATCAAAAAAATAAAAAGATAGAGTTTTACCTTAGCAAGCATCCTAAGTGATAAAGGTAGAGTCAGAACGCACCTTGAACGTAAGAAAGAAGCATAATCCTTGGAGCGAGAAAGAAAGGATGTACACTTAAAGCCATCTAGAGCTATAGCCAAGGTATTGTTCGTCAGCTTATGTCCTGAGAACATCTCCAGGGGAGGATCGCGAAGTCTCCTATGAAATTCGGTCAGATATTGGCGTTGAGTCCTCTAACCTAGGAACCACATCCTAAGTCCAGGACCCTCCAAAAGAATCCTCAAGTCATCCTTGGGTAAGGACGCAATAACATAGGGTGGCAATCCCTCCATCTGGCCCAGCCATCTCCTATCAAGTTGAAATAGAAAGAGTCAAGGTAAGCATTTCAAACTCATTTCAATTGCTTTGAACTAATAAATTTGCTTTTATTTATTTTACCCTCGAAGTAGTCAGTGAGTTATGGTACATGCGATGAGCATTGACGTCAGCGGCATGAATGTAGAATCGCTGTAAACCCCAATGCCTAAGGACAGGGAATACATATCGACACTCTAGTAGGAAGAACTGGCAAATTAAGCGCAAATCAATAGCCTAGACCTGTAAAAGAAGAGTCAGAGAAGTATAAAGCAAGTAAAGCAATCGAGGAAAACAAGAGTTAAAGTAACTCACATGAGTGGCATGTCAGAAGCCGTAAAACTTTGCGGCACCATGAGAAATCCTATCCATGCAAAGGTACAGATATGAAAAAGCTGGGGAGCCCCAGTCCTACCCGCTCATTTGATCAAAATCTCTGAGAATAGGGATGAAGTTCAAGCCGATGGTAGAGTTCGTGTCGTAGAAGATAGTACTACCCAGCAGGTAAAGAATGAAGACACAGGCCATCTGATCAAAACTCTAGTCGAACTCTGGCCTATAACTCGAAAGGTGTCTAGCCAGTGCATCAACATAGAGCTTCATAGAGCTCTTCCACTCTGGAACCATGCCCAACATCCGAAAAATATACTCATTCTTAACATCACGATGAACAGAGTATATCCCTCCACCCTAGATGATTCGCTCACCAGCACAAGCCAATCCAATAATGGCAGAAAAAGAGGCTGGAGATAGAGTATACTCCCCACATGGCAGCTGAAATATGTGGGTAGTGTCAAACCATCGCTCTATCAACGCCTGCATGGAATGGCGATCACATCGTGAGCTCACGTGCTTATCCACATTCTCAGGAAACGTGGAAAGAAGAGGGCCAAACCCAGCATAAAGTACTAAAGCATGCACACCCAAAGGTAATCCTCTCCAAACTACTCGGACCTTGGAGAAATTTCCATTATAGGTGAAAATAGTCTTATCCCCCTGCAAGATAAATAACAGGTATATCTTCTAACTCAGTCATCTAATTTCTTGCATGCATTTTGTATGTCTAACTTTGGAAGCTAACAGAGCATTCATTCATATTCATTATCGTATCATTTGTAATCATATACTTTCATATTTATTCCTAAAATAAGCATATCATCATAATTTGTCCATAAAATGTGTAAATCATGTTTAAATCATTCATAAGTTGTATATATCAGTCGATTTTTACATAATAAATCATCAAAACATGCACCAGAAGCCTGTTTAGGGTTCAAAGTCACTGCCGGGGCAAGGACAGGGCTGAACGCCAGTCCCAGCAGTGGCATTGCCACCAACGCCAGTCCTACAACTAGCGTTGCCGGTAACTCCACTACCAGCAGTGGCGTTAAGGCTTGGGTAGTCAAGTTGGCAGCCAATTCAGGTTTATTTTGCAGATTTTTGTCAAATTTCACAATGCCCAGTCAATGTACAATCAAATTGAAGTGTTTGGACACTTACTCGGTCTCAAATCAAGCTACAGAGGTTAAATCGAGCATTTGAAAGTGAAGAAATCCTTCCTCCTCTTTGTATTTCACCTACATCAGCTTTTGGCACTTCCCCTCTAACTCGGAAGAGGCTAATTGGGTTCCATATGGGTTGTAACTCCGGATTATTAGCCATTTTACTTTTGTTTGAAGAGATTTGGTTAAGAAATGAAGAAATGAGAAGAAATGGAAGTTTGGGTAAAATAAATTCAAATTTTTTGATGAAAATACATGCTGCCCGCCACTTTTATAAGCTAATTTGCCAAATTACCATTTTGGTCCCTGAAGAAAATTTTCAAATAAGGACAAAAGTTTTGTTACAAATAGGTCCAAAATCAAAATTAAGGCCAAAGGTAGCCAATTTGAGTCCAATTCGGGGTAAATTTCAGAGGATTTGTAAGAATACTAGTCAATTATAGGTAGAATGATAAAAGATGACAGATGATTACAGAGGAAATGACAGACATATAGAAAATTCTTTTTTAGAGATCTCTTTTCTTATTTTAAATCCATAAGATATTTGGAGTAAGTACAAGCATATGAATGGTAATTTTATGTCTAAAAGATGGATTTTCCCTGTGGGAATAATGCCATAAATATTTTGAGGAAGTTTTCTTTGGAATCCTTCTGAATTAAAATTTCCTAGTGGAGTTATCATAATTATGAGACGAGTTTGTAATCCCCAGTGGAGTTATTTTAACGATAAATATCCAGTTGATAACCAAGTCAGGTATTTTTGATAGCCGAAATAATTTTATTTCCCCAATGGAGTTGTTCTGATGACAGCTAGGTAAATGGTTATTAAAGAGATATGTCCCCAGTGGCAGTCTTTGAAAGACAGAGCATTTCATTTTCCCTAAAAAAGAATATTATGGAATCCAAGTCTCAATAAGCAGATATTCCCCAATGGAGCAACCAGGATAGTATTCCCGTATTCCAACTCCTATGCCAGGATAGTATTCCTGCATCCAGATAGTATTCCAACTCCCGTGCCAAGATAGTATTCTTGCATCTGGATAGTATTCCAACTCCCATGCCAGGATAGTACTCCTACATACGGATAGTATTCCAATTCCAACTCCCATGCCAGGATAGTATTCCTGCATCTGGATAGTATTCCAACTCCCATGCCAAGATAGTATTCTTGCTCTTAGATAGTATTCTAGTTCTTCACATGGATAGTATTCCTGAATCTCATATTTTCCCATAGAGTTGGTCAAGGAAGCTAAGGTCCGAGATCAAGATCCAAAACCCTGAGAGTCTAGTCAGGTAAATCCCCGTGGAGTTAAGCAAAGGCAGCCAAGGTCCAAGGTTAAGCTTCGCATACCGAAGTCAAGATACATGTTTCTTTTCAAAAATTATGTGTTTTGGCTTTGTCATCATTTTCCATATTATTGGATAATACTACAAACCTCCGATAAAGTGGGGGCAAACTGCTAACACCTAATTTTTTTATGTAGGAATATGGAAGTGGCTCGGAAGCCTAGTGATGATTGTTCATGTTTTAAATAGCATGAATTGAGCTGATAATTACTTTTTAAAGATTGCATAGATGTATTCAAATCATTTTCTAAGCCTACAGTTGCACGATTTTCCTAAAACTTCAGTTTTAAGTATCAATTATGCATTTATCAGACGGTTTTCATCATAACTTTCTTTACAAGTATTTGAATGACTTGAAATTTTGAGGGTTGATAGTTGAGGCCATTCTGCATGTTTTCTCAGTTATAAGTTTTTGCAAAATTTGACGTTTGGAGGCCCAAAAAGGCCCAACTCCACTCAACCAAAAGGGCCCAACGCCACTCTTTTGAGTGGAGTTGGGTCCAACGCCACTTATATGACTGGCGTTGGACTCAACACCGCAAGAAAAGACTAGCATTGGGCCGCTAATGCCAGTTGCATGATTTTCAGCATAGAAAGCCCGGTTTCAATCTGTTTTGGCCCGAAATGGCCTGTACAAGCTGTACACGTGTCCCAAAGCCTTGGAGGACTATTTTTATTGAAATATCCTTTTCTTTGAGTCCAAGTCATTGAATTTCATTAGGAAAGTGATGGTGGTAACCCTAGCTTAAATTTTAAGCTATTGCAGCTATAAATACACGCTTAAAACTAGGTTTTAAGGAGAAATGCAGCAGGGCATACGAACTTAGGGTTTTGATTTCTGATATCAACTATCTAAACTCATTCATAGTAAACACTTCATTTTTTCACATTATTCCAACAAAATTTACATCCAAGTTTGCATCTATTTCCCATTTTAAAGTGGTTTTGAAGCTTTGAATCCATTTAAGTAACATTCCAGCAATCTCTAATCACTAAAAAGCAACTACAAGGTCACTCAAACCAGATCTGAGGGTTATCAAGCACTTCCGAATCAATTACTTGAGAGGTAAGTTATCTTTTCCTTTGTATTTTCATTGTTTTCATTATTTGCATGCCATGATTCATTGTTTTTATTTGTTTCATTGCTGTATTGTTTTGTTCTACATGTTTAAATAATGTTTTTGCATGTTTCTTTTGATTAAATGCCATTAAATACCATGTTCATGCATTAATAAATGTTAAAAATTGTCTCTTTTGCATGTTCAAATGTTTGTATGATCAAATCTGACATGTTTGATGTTATTAACATGTTTTTCTTGCATGAAAATCTTTTATTTTCATGGTTTATTGTGTAAAAATTGTTCCTTTTGCATAAAGGTTGTTTCTTTTGCATAAAAATCATGGCTTTTTGAGTTTCTAATGCATAAAGATTGCATCTTTTTGTGTAAAGTTGTTATCTTTACATGTTTTAATGAATAAAGTTTGTTTCTTTGCTTAATAACATGTGAAATTATATTATTTTATGAATAACGTTTGCATCTTTTGCACGTTTTATGTTTAAAGGCTGAATCTTTTGATGTTTTGCACGTAAAGTTTGCATCTTTTTGGGTTTTTATGCATGCCATGATTAGATCTAGGTTGTTTTGCCATATTTCATGCATTTTTGTGTATTTTGATGTTTGTTCTATGAGTTTTCATCTCTGTTTGATCATTTTTGGGGCTTGGTAAACCCTGGAAATTGCGTTTTTCATTGAATTGTGCATGCTACATGTCATTAAGCCATCAACACCACAAGCAGGTGTGGCGTTGGGCCTAAACACCTGTGGCTAAATGGCATTGGACCCAAATTCCAGTCTCCTAAGTGGCGTTGGTCCCTGTTATTATTCCTTCTGTGCTGTTTTGTAGGGATTGCTTGCGTGTAATAGTTTTCACGTGGAATGCAGTGACGAGGTAAGCTTCTAAGCCTTTTTTGGTAATGTTTAGATTTGTTATTACATGAAATTGATTGTTAATGTCTATTTGATAATGATTTTAGTCTAAAATGACAGAAACCCTAGGTTATGTTGCTGTGTTGATGTATTATACGCGTTTTATGACTTATGCATGTAAATTGGCCCTAATAATGGTTGGTAATAATTAAAATTAACTCTTGTTTGTTATTAGAAACTCATTCTTGCATGTTTATATGAAAAAGGTAGGTTATAATTGTATATCTGTTTTATTGCCTTGTTAGAAGGAATGAAGGTTGGTATAATACTAAGAGTATTGGGTAAAGAATCACATGCTAGGAATTGATAAGTCAAATCCTTCAATCTCTAGGGTCAATGCGCCTTTCGTATTCTTAAGGGGAATCGGGGTGTACACCTTGTAAGATATTCCCGATGCCGGTTCGAGTGGCAATTACCAATTCAACCCCGTAGCTAAACACATAGTGCCACAGTTGCTAGTTATGGCTCAGGCTCTGAGGCAAAACCTCCTTGTCTGCACTAGGTTCATTGCAAATAAACACCCTCCTTAGCAACTTTAGGCTTGGGCTGAGCATTGGACTTTCCAACCTTTCCCTTGCCTTTTTTTTGCTTTTTCTTCAAGCCTTTTTCCCTTTTTAACCATCAAAATATGGTCAGGCTGGGACTTGATATTCTGTTCAGCAATTTTAAGCATCACATACAGCTCAAAAATTGATTTTTCCATTTCATGCATATTAAAGTTCATGAAAAACTGGCCATAAATTTTAGGAAGTGAATTCAGAATCAAATCAGTTGCCAACTCTTGGCTTAATGGAAATCCAAGCCTATCAAGGTGCTCAATATAGCCTTTCATTTTAAGACATGAGCGCTAACTGAAGCACCCCCATCCATTTTGCAAAAATGCAATGCCTTGGTAGTGTCATACCTTTCTTGCCTTGCCTGTTGTTGAAAAGTTTCCTTAAGATTGATAATCATATCATAAGCTTCCATGTGTTCTAGCTCCTTCTAGAGTTCGGAACTCATGGTAGCAAGCATTAGGCAGGCAACATCAATAGAGTCATTATGATGCTTCTCATAAGCACTCGTTTCAGCTCTACTAGCATTCTCAACTGGTTGTTCAAGATGAGGTTCACCCAGGGCATATAGCTTCCTTTCTTGTTTGAGAACAATTCTCAAATTTCAAAACCAGTCAAGGAAGTTAGTCCCAATAAGTTTTTCCTTCTCAAGAACTGATCACAGTGATATAGTAGAATTGTTATTATTGCAATTGTTGACCATTTACAATAGAATGCAAAGCTCATTAAGTATTTTGATTAATTATAAGCTCCCACTAAATTAACAACCCTCAAAATAATCAGATCAATTTAGTGGGCTAAGATCCATATTTTTACTCAACTTTAAGTCAGCTTTAGCATGACACCTAAAATCAAGTTTTTTAGGTAGGTAACTCTTACCAATTACATCTCATGTAACTCTTAGATTATTATGGGATTTTTGACATCATATGTCCCAGCTTGTTTAAATCTCATCTTATGCCATTAGGCTCAAAACCATTTTGATAGCCTAATTAAGTCTAACCATTTTAAACATATAAGTAGCACTATTACTAATCTTGCCTCACTAAGATAACCTAATGCACTTCTACTTTGGTAGAACCCATATTATGGTGATCAAAGCCTTGACAAGTATTTAAATATGGATGGCATATGGACTTAAATTTCTATATGAGGGATCTTGATTGATTTTAATCTTTAATATTATTTATTCATATTATGCATTTGGGTATCACATACACACTGATATGACATCACATACACATAAAATATCATACATAGCATCTCATACATATGTAAAAGCATAATATACACGTGTCATAGTATGGCCTTAATCTAGGTTGATCTTCATAAGCCAATATGAAGATCAATGGTCATGCCTATGTAACAAGTA
>CANYLF015778226.1:0-11316 GCA_948193215.1 Bocquillonia castaneifolia
GTAATGATTGTGAATGGACCTAGGGAGAAGCCATGGTTCTATGAAATTCTGAAATTCTTAGAAAAACAGGAATATCCATAAGGAGCTAATGGGAAGCAGAAACATGCCTTAAGGATCAGTTCAAGAAGCTACACTCACCATGAGGGGATACTCTACAAAAGGGCTTTGAATGGAATATTACTTCGATGTTTGGACCAATATGAAGCGGAAAAAGTCATGAAGGAGATTCATATAGGAGTGTATGGACCCTACATAAGCGGGCATATTTTAGTAAAGAAGATAGTCCAGCAAGGATTCTACTGGGATAAAATGGATAGAGATTGTATCAACATGATCAAAAAGTGCCATGAGTGTCAGTTACACAGGAATAAGATACATTTACCACCAACCAAGCTTCATAATTTAACGTCTCCTTGGCCATTCTCAGCTTGGGGGATAGACATCATTGGAGAGATAAGGCCAACAGCTTCCAATGGTCATAAGTACATTGTGGTGGCTATTGAACACTTTTCAAGGTACATGGAAGCCATCTCACTGCCAATGGTCATGGCAAAGGGTATGGCCGAATTCATCAACAAGAAGCTCATCAATCGGTTTGGAAAACCACATCACATTGTTTTAGACAATGGTGTGCAATTCCAAGGAGAAACTGTGGATCTACTAGAAAAGGAAAGGATTGAGCATCATAAGTCCTCGCCCTACAGGGCACAAGCTAACGGGGTAGTTAAAGCAGCTAACAAGACTATTAAAAAGATACTAGCCAAAAGGTGAAGACCTATAAGGATTGGGCAGATAAACTACTTTTTGCAATCATGGGTTACAACACAACCATATGAAGTGCAACAGGGGAAACGACGTATTCATTGGTGTTTGGAGATGAAGCGGTAATGACAATTGAGTCCCAGGTTCAATCATTGGGAGTGACACCAGAAGCTTAAATTCTTGAAGCACAATGGATTGAAGCAACGTACAAGTAGCTATTATCTTTAGAGGAAGGAAGGAAGAAAGAAAGCTTTCCATCATATGCAAGTGTATCAGAAAAGAATAGCAAGGGCTTTCAACAAGGAAATCAGAGTCAAGCCAATCAAAGAAGGAGATTGGGTGTTGAAGAAGGCCAGGCCCATTACATTTGATCCTTGAGGGAAGCTCAAGCCCAATTAGGAAGGTCCGTATCTAGTCAAGAAGATCATGTCTAAGGGAGCTGTGAAGATTTCAAATCTAGAAGGGAACGAGTTCGACCAACCCATAAACATGGATCATCTTAAGAAATACTACCTTTAGAGAAATGTGTGAAAATAATGAATCCCGATGAGTTGAAAACCCATTTGGCCGGCTCATGCAAAATAAGGGAGAGTGAAAACCTTGCAAAAAGGCATTCTAGGAAAAAAAATTAGGGCAAAAGGCCTGCTAGGATGAAAACCTCACAAAGAGGCATTCTAGGCAAAAATTAAGGCAGTGAGAGAAGAAAGTAAGGAAGCAGCAATATAAAATGTAAAAGCTAAAGTATGCTTATGCTACTAATATTAATAAAATGAACCTTTTGCAAAAGAAAAGTGTCAAACTTTCTTATAGTACTTAATTATGTGTCTACATAACTAAAAAGCTAAAACATTGCATGAATAAATGAAATGGTTATGAGACCGAATTCTTCCTGTGTTTCTTTAGCCACTTGATGCTATCAAAGCTTGCATTCATTTCCTTCCTTGCATCCTGTATTGCTCTTTTTGCATTATATTTATTGCATGTAACATACAGTTCAGCAGCTTTGCCTTCATCATCTGACAGCTTAGCCTGCAAATAAAGTCATGTCAAGAGATCCACATTTGCAATGATATGAACAGGTCAACAATAGCGCTTACCAAATCAGCCCAAACTTTGTATTCATCATCAATAGTTGGTCCTTGAGTAAAGTTCAGATTCCTTGCAAAAGATCTACTAGCCCAGTGAGAACGGATTTCCCTTAAGAAGAATGGAGAAACAACATAAAGAGTAAAGGATGGAACAGTATGTAATATTCTTTGAGCCATGCCATACTGCCTACAAACTCTAGATGGAGTATAAAAGGTGATACTACCAAGCTAGCAATCTGCACAGAGTCATCTCTCAGAAAGGTAGTGACGAAGCTCAATCGCCACCATGGACAATGCCAGTAGATCCACTCCTCATTCCTGGATAGGAGAAAGTTGGTCTAACCACTAGAAATCCCTAATGCAGCACGTTCAACCTTGGACAACACATGTCTTCTAGATTAAAACTGTTGAGGCCTATAAGTTGTAGGGTTTATAGGGGGCATCAGTCCACCTAGCTTTTCCTTCAACCAAATATGGTCAAAGAAGTGTCGGAATAAATCAATCAAGGTCAATAGAAGAGAACATAGAAGCAAGATAAGGGATGCATACCTGGAGAAGTAATGGGTTGCCTCGAAGGCGTTAAGTATGCTTGAGAGTCTAAACCAACCATGGTTTCAGCCAAGATGATGGGGAATGGGTTATGATCACTTTCAACCTGTTCTAGAACATGAGCAATCTGAAAGATACCTCTACCTTCAGTAGAAACTAATAGAAATTGTGCATAAAGATAGAAGCTAGTGATACTTTGCCAAGACCTGCTATTATTTAGCATAAAGCTCCCTAATTCCAATAGGAGTTGAGTCAGGAGAGATTGACCCTCAATATATGGAAGAATCTGACCTAGGGTTATTCCAAAGAAACCAGCTGGAGATTTCAGAGTTTGATTATAAGCAGAAGGCAATGCTAGAGGAGCATTAGAACGACGTATCTTGCTTATAATACCTTCAAATTCTTCAAATAGAGGGCGTAGTTCAACTCTGTTGAAGTGGAAGACATGATGTTTGGTACTCCAGCATGTCACAGTCGCATGTAGAAGTTTGATGTCGAATGGAAAATTCAGGAAAGCTCTAAACTCTGTAAGGTGGTATTGGTCTAAGGAATTCCAGGTTTCTGTTTCCATGCTTCCTAGATGTTTCTTAAGAGTGTTTGCAGACTTTTGGAACATCTTTGTGATTTAGAAGAACTTCTAAAGAATGTGTTTGGTGTTTTTCTAATGATATAAAGTTGCCTTAGAGGTTCTAATTATAACCCACGAGGTCTAAGGAAGTCCTGGTTCGAAAAGGAGTCAAAACAGAGTGAAAAAATGCGAAGAAAAGCCCAATGATGAAGGAGTCACATTGCAGACCAACGCCAGTCAAAAGAGTGGCGTTACCACTCAACGCCTATCCCTCAATGGCGTTGATGGCAAATGCCACTCCCCTAAGTAGCATTGGGCCCTGGCTTAGCTCCTCTAGGTGATTCAATGATCGATGCAGATTTACAGAGTTCTAGGGGGATTCCATGTACAACATTTCATACATACATGCATACATAAATTTACAAAATCGCTTGCATACATATGTATTAACTAAAAAATTTGCATGCATTCACTAATGCTAGTATAAGAAACAATCATGCATACATCCACATACTTATATAAAATGTGTTAGGTAAGGTGCATATCGAAGTTTAGAAATATAAAAAATGACATATACTCCTCCTCTTCCTTCTCCGACTCCTTAGAGTCCTCCTCATCACTACCTGTTGGTTGACTCTCAGTCTTACCACCGGTATGCTGTTCATCAATCTAGACCCCACCAGCTCCTTTAGTTAGAATATATAATGCCAAAAGCTGAGCCTTCAACTCAGAAACCATCTTGCAAGGGAAGCTATGGGCCTGCCTCCACGTATCGCAAGTCTCTACCAGATGGGCCTTGTTGGCCTGAAAGTATGATGATAGTCGTGAAACCTCATCGATAGGAACCTGGGTGAATAAAGAGTTAGAATCCTGATGCAGATACAAACTAAAGAGAGAATGTTAAGATAGCTTACATGAGTACATCCATCTATGTAAGAAATGGAAGGATCAATGGTAGGATGAAAAATATGTTCAACTAGACCAGCAATAGTCCTACGATGTACTGATAACCCAGGATACTATGTAATATGACTTGGCACTATGTCTCTTTGACTACTAGAAGCATAGCGGGATGGACAAGGTCTGGCAGCCTCTGAACATGGCATAGCTCATTTGGTAAAAGCAAGGGTCCTCCTATAAGACCCGGGGCAATGACTGGCCCAAGACTGGGGGCATCATCATCTGAACCTCTAGAATCTCCGTCATCCCCATCCTCATTAGAAATGAAGAATGTCATAACACCCATAAATACCTGGAAAATAGTGATTATGAGTCATGCAAGCAGGATGTACAGTTATCAAAAAAATAAAAAGATAGAGTTTTACCTTAGCAAGCATCCTAAGTGATAAAGGTAGAGTCAGAACGCACCTTGAACGCAAGAAAGAAGCATAATCCTTGGAGCGAGAAAGAAAGGATGTACACTTAAAGCCATCTAGAGCTATAGCCAAGGTATTGTTCGTCAGCTTATGTCCCGAGAACATCTCCAGGGGAGGATCACAAGGTCTCCTGTGAATTTCGGTCAGATATTGGTGTTGAGTCCTCTCGCCTAGGAACCACATCCTAAGTCCAGGACCCTCCAGAAGAATCCTCAAGTCATCCTTGGGTAAGGATGTAATAACATAGGGTGGCAATCCCTCCATTTGGCCCAGCCATCTCCTATCAAGTTGAAATAGAAAGAGTCAAGGTAAGCATTTCAAACTCATGTCAATTGCTTTGAACTAATAAATTTGCTTTTATTTATTTTACCCTAGAAGCAGTCAGCGAGTTATAGTACATGTGATGAGCATTGACGTCAGCGGCATGAATGCAGAATCGCTGTAAACCCCAATGCCTAAGGACAGGGAATACATATCAACACTCTAGTAGGAAGAACTGGCAAATCAAGCGCAACTCAATAGCCCAGACCTGTAAAAGAAGAGTCAGAGAAGTATAAAGTAAGTAAAGCAATCGAGGAAAACAAGAGTCAAAGTAACTCACATGAGTGGCATGTCAGAAGCTGTAAAACTCTATGGCACCATGAGAAATCCTATCCATGCAAAGGTACAGATATGACAAAGCTGGGGAGCCCCAATCATACCAGCTCATTTGATCAAAATCTCTGAGAATAGGGATGAAGTGCAAGCCGATGGTAGAGTTCTTGTCGTAGAAGATAGTACTACCCAGCAGGTAAAGAATGACGACACAGGCCATCTGATCAAAACTCTAGTCAAACTCTGGCCTATAGCTTAAAAGGTGTCTAGCTAGTGCATCAACATAGAGCTTCTTAGAGCTCTTCCACCCTGGAACCATGCCCAACATCCAAAAAATATACTCATTCTGAACATCACGATGAATAGAGTATATCCCTCCACCCTAAATGATTTGCTCACCAGCATAAGCCAATCCAGTAATGGCAGAAAAAGAGGCTGGAGACAGAGTATACTCCCCACATGGTAGCTGAAATATGTGGGTAGTGTCAAACCATCGCTCCATCAACACCTGCATGGAATGGCGATCACATCGAGAGCTCACGTGCTCATCCATATTCTCAGGAAACGTGGAAAGAAGAGGGCCAAACCCAGCCTAAAGTACTAAAGCCTGCACACCCAAAGGTAATCCTCTCCAAACTACTCGGACCTTGGAGAAATTTCCATTATAGGTGAAAATAGTCTCATCCCCCTGCAAGATAAATAACAGGTATATCTTCTAACTCAGTCATCTAATTTCTTGCATGCATTTTGTATTTCTAACTTTGGAAGCTAACAGAGTACTCATTCATATTCATTATCGTATCATTTGTAATCATATATTTTCATATTTATTCCTAAAATAAGCATATCATCATAATTTGTCCATAAAATGTGTAAATCATGTTTAAATCATTCATAAGTTGTATAAATCAGTCTATTTTTACATAATAAATCATCAAAACATGCATCAAAAGCCTGTTTGGGGTTCAAAGTCACTGCCGGGGCAAGGACAAGGCTCAACGCCAGTCCTAGCAGTGGCATTGCCACCAACGCCAGTCCTACAACTAGCGTTGCCGGCAACTCCACTCCCAGCAGTGGCATTAAGGCCTGGGTAGTCAAGTTGACAGCCAATTCAGGTTTATTTTGCAAATATTTGTCAAATTTCACAATCCCAGTCAATGTACAATCAAATTGAAGTGTTTGGACACTTACTCGGTCTCTAATCAAGCTACAGAGGTTAAATCGAGCATTTGAAAGCGGAGAAATCCTTCCTCCTCTCTGTATTTCACCTATATCAGCTTTTAGCACTTCCCCTCTAACTCGGAAGAGGCTAATTGGGTTCCATATAGGTTGTAACTCTGGATTATCAGCCATTTTGCTTTTTGTTTGAAGAGATTTGGTTAAGAAATGAAGAAATGAGAAGAAATGGAAGTTTGGGTAAAATAAATTCAATTTTTTTTTTATGAAAATACATGCTGCCCGCCACTTTTATAAGCTAATTTGCCAAATTACCATTTTGGTCCCTAAAGAAAATTTTCAAATAAGGACAGAAGTTTTATTACGAATAGATCCAAAATCAAAATTAAGGCCAGAGGTAGCCAATTTGAGTCCAATTGGGGGCAAATTTCAGAGGATTCGTAAGAATAGTAGTCAATTATAGTTAGAATGATAGAAGATGACTGATGATTACAGAGGAAATGACAGACATTATAGAAAATTCTTTTTTAGAGATCTCTTTTCTTATTTCAAATCCGTAAGATATTTGGAGTAAGTACAAGCATATGAATGGTAATTTTATGTCTAAAAGATGGATTTCCCCTGTGGGAATAATGCCATAAATATTTTGAGGAAGTTTTCTTTGGAATCCTTCTGAATTAAAATTCCCTAGTGGAGTTATCATAATTATGAGATGAGTTTGTATTCCCCAGTGGAGTTATTTTAATGATAAATATCCAGTTGATAACCAAGTCAGGTATTTCTGATAGCCGAAATAATTTTATTTCCCCAATGGAGTTGTTCTGATGACAGCTAGCTAAATGGTTATTAAAGAGATATGTCCCCAGTGGCAATCTTTGAAAGACAGAGCATTTCATTTTCCCCAAAAAAGAATATTATGGAATCCAAGTCTCAATAAACAGATATTCCCAATGGAGCAACCAGGATAGTATTCCTGCATTCCAACTCCTATGCCAGGATAGTATTCCTACATCCGGATAGTATTCCAACTCCCGTGCCAAGATAGTATTCTTGCATCTGGATAGTATTCCAACTCCCATGCCAGGATAGTACTCCTACATATGGATAGTATTCGAACTCCCATGCCAAGATAGTATTCTTGCTCTTGGATAGTATTCTAGTTCTTCACATGGATAGTATTCTTGAATCTCATATTTTCCCATAGAGTTGGTCAAGGCAGCTAAGGTCCGAGATCAACATCCGAAACCCTGAGAGTCTAGTCAGGTAAATCCTCATGGAGTTAAGCAAAGGCAGCCAAGGTCCAAGGTTAAGCTTCGAATACCAAAGTCAAGATACGTGTTTCTTTTCAAAAATTATGTGTTTTGGCTTTGTCATCATTTTTCATATTATTGGATAATACTACAAACCTTCGATAAAGTGGGGGCAAACTGCTAACACCTAATTTTTGATGTAGGAATATGGAAATGGCTTGGAGGCCTAATGATGATTGTTCATGTTTTAAATAGCAGGAATTGAGCTGATAATTGCTTTTTAGAGATTGCATAGACGTATTCAAATCATTTTCTAAGCCTACAGTTGCACGATTTTCCTAAAACTTTAGTTTTAAGTATCAATTATGCATTTATCAGATGGTTTTCATCATAACTTTCTTTACAAGTATTGGAATGACTTGAAATTTTGAGGGTTGATAGTTGAGGCCATTCTGCACGTTTTCTCAGTTATAAGTTTTTGCAAAATCCGACGTTTAGAGGCCCAAAAGGGCCCAATGCCACTCTTTTAAGTGGAGTTGGGTCCAACGCCACTTATATGACTGGTGTTGGACTCAACGCCGCAAGAAAAGACTAGCATTGGGCCCCCAATGCCAGTTGCATGATTTTCAGCATAAAAAGCCCGGTTTCAATCTGTTTTGGCCCGGAATGGCCTGTACAAGCTGTACACGTGTCCCAAAGCCTTGGAGGACTATTTTTGATTGAAATATCCTTTTCTTTGAGTCCAAGTCATTGAATTTCATTAGGAAAGTGATTGTGGTAACCCTAGCTTAATTTTTAAGCTATTGCAGCTATAAATACACTCTTAAAACTAGGTTTTAAGGAGAAAGGCAGCAGGGCATACGAACTTAGGGTTTTGATTTTTGATATCAACAATCTAAAATCATTCATAGTAAACACTTCATTTTTTTCACATTATTCCAACAAAATTTTCATCCAAGTTTGCATCTATTTCCCATTTAAAAGTGGTTTTGAAGCTTTGAATCCATTGAAGTAACATTCCAGCAATCTTTAATCACTAAAAAGCAACTTCTGAATCAGATCTGAGGGTTATCAAGCACTTCTGAATCAATTACTTGAGAGGTAAGTTATCTTTTCCTTTGTATTTTCATTGTTTTGATGATTTGCATGCCATGATTCATTATTTTTATTTGTTTCATTGCTGTATTGTTTTGTTCTACATGTTTAAATAATGTTTTTTCATGTTTCTTTTGATTAAATGCTATTAAATACCATGTTCATGCATTAATAAATGTTAAAAATTGTCTCTTTTGCATGTTCAAATGTTTGTATGATCAAATCTGACATGTTTGATGTTATTAACATGTTTTTCTTGCATGAAAATCTTTTCTTTTCGTGGTTTATTGTGTAAAAATTGTTCCTTTTGCATAAAGGTTGTTTCTTTTGCATAAAAATCATGGCTTTTTGAGTTTCTAATGCATAAAGATTGCATCTTTTTTTGTAAAGCTGTTATCTTTACATGTTTTAATGAATAAAGTTTGTTTCTTTGCTTAATAACATGTGAAATTGTATTGTTTTATTAATAAAGTTTACATCTTTTGCACGTTTTATGTTTAAAGGCTGAATCTTTTGATGTTTTGCACGTAAAGTTTGCATCCTTTTGGGTTTTTATGCATGCTATGATTAGATCTAGGTTGTTTTTCCATATTTCATGCATTTTTGTGTATTTTGATGTTTGTTCTATGAGTTTTAATCTCTGTTTGATCATTTTTGGAGCTTGGTAAACCCTGAAAATTGCGTTTTTCATTGAATTGTGCATGCTACATGTCATTAAGCCATCAACGCCACAAGCAGGTGTGGCGTTAGGCCTAAACACCTGTGGGTAAGTGGCATTGGACCCAAATGCCAGTCTCCTAAGTGGCGTTGGTCCCTATTATTATTCCTTCTGTGATGTTTTACAGGGATTGCTTGCGTGTAATAGTTTTCACATGGAATGCAGTGACGAGGTAAGCTTCTAAGCCTTTTTTGGTAATGTTTAGATTTGTTATTACATGAAATTGATTGTTAATGTCTATTTGGTAATGATTTTAGGCTAAAATGATAGAAACCCTAGGTTATGTTGTTGTGTTGATGTATTATACACTTTTTTGTGACTTATGCATGTAAATTGGCCCTAATAATGGTTGGTAATAATTAAAATTAACTCTTGTTTGTTATTAGAAACTCATTCTTGCATGTTTATATGAAAAAGGTAGGTTATAATTGTATATGTGTTTTATTGCTTTGTTAGAAGGAATGAAGGTTGGTATAATACTAAGAGTATTGGGTAAAGAATCACATGCTAGGAATTGATAAGTCGGATCCTTCAATCTCTATGGTTAATGCGGCTTTCGTATTCTTAAGGGGAATCGGGGTGTACACCTTGTAAGATATTCCTGATGCCGGTTCGGGTGGCAACTACCAATTCAACCCCGCAGCTAAACACATAGTGCCACAGTTGCTAGTTATGGCTCAGGCTCTGAGGCAAAACCTCCTTGTCTGCACCAGGTTCATTGCAAATAAACACCCTCCTTAGCAACTTTAAGCTTGGGCTGAGCATTGGACTTTCCAACCTTTCCCTTGCCTTTTCTGTTTTGCTTTTTCTTCAAGCCTTTTCCCTTTTTAACCATCAAAATATGGTCAGGCTGGGACTTGATATTCTGTTCAGCAATTTTAAGCATCACATACAGCTCAAAAATTGATTTTTCCATTTCATTCATATTAAAGTTCATGACAAACTGGCCATAAATTTCAGGAAGTGAATTCAAGATCAAATCAGTTGCCAACTCTTGGCTTAATGGAAATCCAAGCCTATCAAGGTGCTCAATATAGCCTTTCATTTTTAAGACATGAGCGCTAACTGAAGCACCCCCAGCCATTTTGCAAGAATGCAATGCCTTGGTAGTGTCATACCTTTCTTGCCTTGCCTGTTGTTGAAACGTTTCCTTAAGATTGATAATCATATCATAAGCTTCCATGTGTTCTAGCTCCTTCTAGAGTTCGAAACTCATGGTAGCAAGCATTAGGCAGGCAACATCAATAGAGTCATTATGATGCTTCTCATAAGCACTCTTTTTAGCTCTACTAGCATTCTCAACTGGTTGTTCAAGATGAGGTTCACCCAGGGCATATAGCTTCCTTTCTTGTTTGAGAACAATTCTCAAATTTTGAAACCAGTCAAGGAAGTTAGTCCCAATAAGTTTGTCATTCTCAAGAACTGATCGCAGTGATATAGTAGAATTGTTATTATTGCAGTTGTTGACCATTTACAATAGAATGCAAAGCTCATTAAGTATTTTGATTAATTATAAACTCCCACTAAATTAACAACCCTCAAAATTATCAGATCAATTTAGTGGGCTAAGATCCATATTTTTACTCAACTTTAAGTCAGCTTTAGCATGACACCTAAAATCAAGTTTTTTAGGTTGGTAACTCTTACCAATTACATCTCATGTAACTCTTAGATTATTATGGGATTTTTGACATCATATGTCCCGGCATGTTTAAATCTCATCTTATGCCATTAGGCTCAAAACCATTTTGATAGCCTAATTAAGTCTAACCATTTTAAACATATAAGTATCACTATTACTAATCTTGCCTCACTAAGATAACCTAATGCACTTCTACTTCGGTAGAACCCACATTATGGTAATCAAAGCCTTGACAAGTATTTAAATATGGATGGCATATGGACTT
Organism: Bocquillonia castaneifolia; assembly: GCA_948193215.1. Taxonomy (NCBI): domain Eukaryota; kingdom Viridiplantae; phylum Streptophyta; class Magnoliopsida; order Malpighiales; family Euphorbiaceae; genus Bocquillonia; species Bocquillonia castaneifolia. Next base: position 11,084 of record CANYLF015778226.1, read on the forward strand.
AAATTTCTATATGAGGGATCTAGATTGATTTTAATCTTTAATATTATTTATTCATATTATGCATTTGGGTATCACATACACACTGATATGATATCACATACACATAAAATATCATACATAGCATCTCATACATATGTAAAAGCATAATATACACGTGTCATAGTATGGCCTTAATCTAGGTTGATCTTCATAAGCCAATATGAAGATCAATGGTCATGCCTATGTAACAAGTA